>OOFC01013291.1:0-14952 GCA_900323345.1 Pseudochromis fuscus | reverse complement strand
CACACCTGACTCAAATGATCAGCTCATCATCAAGCTCTGCAGAAGCCTGATACCGGCCCTCAAGGACCAGGGTTGGGCACCCTTGATCTAAAGTATGCAGGATAGGGGCCCTCGAGGATTGGGCACCCTTGATCTAAAACATGCAGGATAGGGGCCCTTGAGGACCAGGGTTGGGCACCACTGCTGTAGACTGAACACTGATGCCCTCCTGTGGTGATATAGCAACACAACCTTCTTAAACCATCAGGTCGGTATTGGAGATAGGGATTTTTTTAAGGATTTTTTCAGACAGGATGCTATCCTCTGATCTTATCCAAATTTGAATCATTTGTTCCATAGGTTAGAATCTATTTCTCAAAACAATGTCGCTAACAGATGGTCAAACAAGGCAGAAACCTAACCCCTTTGCTTGAGGTAATGCCTCCCTTTACCTGAATCTCACTGTCCTGCCCATATGAAAGGCTCATACTTTTTTGTTTGTTTGTTTTGTTTTAAATAAATAAGGTAAAACTTTAAATTAGTGACCTGGTTTAAAGATTTGTGTCTTAGTAGGGTGAGATGAACTGGGAGCTGTGTGTGAAAGTCAACAAGTTTTGGTCTTTTAATGAGATTTGTTCACAATAAGTAACTCTATGAATAATGTCAGTCTTGCACTTTAAGTTTTTATTTTTAAAGTTTTTCTTGCATTCAGGCAGAAATGTGATGTTACTTATTTTGATCATCAGTACACCATGAAGCAGCTCCTCACTTCCCTACTGGATAGCAGGCCGTGGAGCTTTCAATCCAGCAATTCATCCGTGCAGCTTGAGCCGGTGTTGGAGTGGAGCTCATCAGGGACTCCTGTCTGCCTCACTTTGTCTTTCTTTCTTCTCATGAAGGTACAGAAAATGTAAAGGTCAATTACAGAATCTTTTTTTGTGTCCACCTGCACTAATAACCAGCAGAGACCATAACGAGGCAGCAGGCTCGGCCACCCATTCATTTTGTTCTGTGGCATCTGGTCACAATGACCCATAATTGACATACAGTAATTGACATTTTCACAATAGAGTAAACAAACTAAGGTCAGTTTAACCTTTGAGGCTGAAATGTTTTGTGATATTTAACCACTAGAAATCCCAGCAAAGTAATAGCTATTCGACTGGTATTGATCAAGAGTTAACATATTTATTCGTATTATCAATCCTGCACCAAGCAGAAATAAAACCTTTCTTACCTTTGCAGAAAAATAAGGTTTGCATGTGAATATGTTAAAGCAAAGTACCTCTGAAACATTTAGCTCCATGAGAAACCTTTTCTTTTTCAAACCCACTCAGTAAGATCCATTTACTATGAGTTTTCTTGCATGATCGCATGTGAATGAATGTGAACTGTAAATGGGCATGATTCAATATTTATACGTGTAAAATTGAAAGCTCTACAAACACATTTGTGCACACAGACTGACAGTGAGTCATGTGCTGTGCTGCGGGTGCTGCTATAACACTAGAGATCTGACAGTCTGTGTCCGTGTTGTTGATCCTGAGATGTGGATGTTGGTCCTCGCCTGCACGCTGCCTCTGCCAGCTGGATACTTCATGCCAGTGTTTATCTATGGTGAGTTAAGGGAAAGAACTGCAACGAGCTTCTTTTGTAGAATACTGAAGTAACTTGAGTTTCATTTTAAGAAGGGCAGCTCTGTCTCACTGCATCTTCTCTTCATGTAAAAACTCAGGTTTTTACTGGTATTGTAAACTGAAATATAAAGCTGGAGAAACCCCTGTGATCTGTTGTTTTTGTTTTCCTTTTCCAGGAGCCGCTCTTGGCCGTTTGCTTGGAGAAGGAGTAGCTTCACTTGTAGCATCTTCAGGCCAGCAGTGGGCTTCTATAAATCCTGGAGGCTATGCACTCGCTGGTAGAAAACACTTTGTTGTCATCCTTGTTAAAGTTTCCATAAACCACTTCCAAATTTGCACCAAAACTGCTTAGAGCTACTATCTTTTGCAGCATCATTGATCCAACTGCAGTATAGCAAAGAGCAGACAAAAGTAACTTGTAATATTTATATGTAATGTGTTTGACAACACTTTTAAATTGACACTGATAAAAAATATTAACTCTAGTTTACAACTGCATCAGTGTCTTAAGTCTGGTGTGTGTTTTGTAGGTGCAGCAGCTTTCTCCGGAGCTGTGACTCACACATTGTCCCCGGTCCTTGTGGCTATAGAGTTAACTGGCCAATTCAGTCACGCCGTACCCATCCTCCTCACCACTCTGCTGGCCAATGCCCTGGCACGCTCCAGGAACCGCCCATCTTTCTATGATGCTCTCTCCATCAGCAAGAGGCTCCCACACCTGCCCTCTCTGATGAAGGCATCTCCCGAGTAAGTGAAAACCGTAGACCAGGGACCGCTATCCTGCATGTTTTCGATGTGTCCCTCTTCCAACACACCTGATTCAAATGATCAGCTCATCATCAAGTTCTGCAGAAGCCTGATAACGATCCTGGTCATTGAATCAGGTAGGAAGAGGGACACATCTAAAACATGCAGGATAGTGGTCCTTGAGGACCAGGATTGAGTACCTCTGCCATAGACTGTCAGGCCAATGAAGAAGTGCAAAACAGTGCAATTCTCCTGACGGTCACTAGATGCTGGCTCCAAAAAAACTCTGCCTCCAATTGACTCCAGACCTGTCAATCAAACTAACCACGCCCCTAAATATTCTTCCTTTGCTTTCTAATTTCTATTTAATGATGAAATGATTTTCAGAGGTTCCACCAGATCACTGAGAAGAAGACTTAATGACATCAGAATGACTTGTGGAAAAATTGTATTGACTGAGTATTTTATGATTGAAAATGCTGATTTTTGAATTGGTCTCCAATGAGATCAGCGCTCAGACCCGCCTCCTCACTCCTCCCTTCATATCCAAATATGGCCACTTCTGGCTCTAAACCACCAACACGACAGCATTCAAGTGCTAAACTCTTGGCTCCACAAACCAATCAATGATGCAACATTAGCTTGGTCCATTCTGTATACAGTCTCTGGTGATGTTTCTGCAGTAAACCACTGCTGCTGATGAATCAGTGTGTTGGCCAACAGTGAACTCTCCACAAACAGCTAAGAGTTTGTAATTAAAGGCCATCAGTGTTTTTTGCTTGCAAGAAATTAAGCAGCAGTCTTGAAGCTGAAAATAATTCCCTTAAAATGTAAATTTAGTTCTGGCAGCTTTTAGAAAGACACAGTAAAAATTCTTAAATAATATATTGAAAATATGAGAAAAACAAAAAAGAAAATCTTTATACTGGGTGACCAGTACTTCCATTACATACATAGTGTCAGGATTCCATGTATTTTAGTTAGTTTTGTTCCTGGTTATGATTTCTTTCATTTATTTTAGTCTTTACTCTTGTTTTTTTTCTAGTTCAGTGGTTTATTTTGGTCTTTGTCTTGTTATGTGCTTCATGTCTTGTCATAGTTCATGTTCCATGTTTTCTGTTTTATTTTGATAGTCTTGTTCTTAGTGTGTTCTTGTCCAAGCTTTGTTACCTGTCTTGATTGTCTCGTCTGCCACAGCCTTCCCTGATTATCCTCTTCACCTGTGATCCATTGCCCCTCATTACCCCAGTGTATTTAAACTCATGTGTCTCTTTGTCCTGTGCCAGTTTGTTTGTAGCCGTCGCTCACGTTCCAGCCTTAGTTCATGTTTTCACAGTTCTTGTTCATAGTTCATAGTTCATAGATCATAGTGATAGTGATAGTGATAGTGTATTTCTGTTTTTTTGGACGCTTTACCTGTCTTATGGATTTTGCCTTTGCCTGCTGTCTTGGAAACCTCTGCCTGATTAAAAATAACTTTAGGAAAATCTGATTCTAGCCTTGGTGACTGCATCTGGGTCCCTGTTTCTTGCCTGCCTCCTGATAGAGGCTCCTGACACATAGTGCATTTCGCAAAATACAGTTTCTGCCTATACTCACAACAACACTGAAGAGGGAAGCATAGATTTTGGGTCTCAGAAGCCAGTTAAGTAATGGCTGAGTGACTTGTATTGATCAAGAATTCAATCAGCTGCAGCTGCCCAGAAATCTATTATTCTCCCAGTTTGTGCACTGAGGCAGGAATATGTAGAGAGAAAAAAATATCCTAATACTTATCTGTGTTATGTGGACAGGATGCTCAGAGGATGATGTGGTTAAAAAAAACGTTTTTCCGGAGGTGTTCACCTGCAAGATGATGCACTTACCGTAATTATTTGCTCCCATGACAGGGTGCAAGTCTAAATGTACCAGTAAGAACACTCACTGTACGCCATTGATTTTTATTTGATATTAATCTGGTCTTTGGTTGTAAACTACATGATTCTAGGCTATGACCATAAATAAAAACCTTTCAGTGCAACCACTAAGGCTAATTCAATCTTGAGACCTCGACAGTTTGAACTGTGATCCCTTATTTTTTTCACCAGGCTATAACTGACTACAGATATAGATAAATAAAGAGCTGACTCATTGTTATCCTGGTTGAAGGCTATGTGTTTTTTGTGATTAAATATGTTGGAAGGTTGAATGTTTTATTCAAAGTGCAACAGAAGTCAGATAACAACTGTAATACACTGAAAGGAGCACAGGCTTTAAAGAGATGCTTTTCTCCAAACTGCCTTGGTCTAATTGAGGTTTTTATCTTTTTCTCACCCACACAGGATTTCAGCTCCTGGTAATATGTTAAAGATATTTAGGCACCTAATGGATCCACTAATTGTCTGTCAGACAATTTTGCCTGAAAATGTTTTTGGAATGACAAAAAGTTAAAGTTTTTATATGTATTGTTTTGTATTTGGCTTACCTCCAAGCCCACTGACAGTGAGATTTAAAAGGAGCCTTTCTGACAGGGTCTGACAGACGCTGCTTTAGCCAATCCCTCCAGAGTATTCCACGTTGTCTCCCACAGTGGTGGAGGTGTAGGATCCGCCATCTTGGACTTCTCCTTCAGAAGAGAAGTTTTGCCACAACATGAGTGCACCCCCAACTCGGTTTTGGGATATAAAAACCCGCACATTTCGTTACACGGGCTGCCAGCCTCACAGTGGAGTGGATTCGCCTCATTTTCGATTACTCGCGTTGCGCTGGTTTCCTGGTTACAACGATGGCATTATTACATCAGTGCAGGGGAACGCCTTAAAGGTACAGGCACTGGAAATCAGCATGTTCTCTGCAGAGGTGATAGAGAGCGTTTTTGAGGCAGACTAAATATACTATCAAAGTGGAGTTTCACCAAGAAACTGCGCAGACATGTTCTAGGGGCGTATACGACTTATTTAAACTTCCCTGAAAACCAGTATAATATGTTCCTCTAAAAAAAGTAAATGGAAGTAAAAACATGCATAGTTGTAACATTGAGAACCCATGAGAAAAAATTCAGGCATATTTGACCATTTATAAAAAAAATAATGAGGGTTTTTGTGTGGCAGTCCTTATGCCACTACTGGGCTGCCATGATGGATGACATCACATGGGTTCAATCTCCACTGAATCTCCACTGGTGTCGCTCTTCAGTACAAAAGGGGTAAAGCAGTAAAATACAGAAAGTGACTGTGAAGGCAGTGAATATAGATTATTTAATGTAACGATGTCCCAATGCTTCTACAAAAGAAAAATCAATGGAGTGCAGAAAATAAACTCAAATACACCCAACAACATCCCTAAAGTTCCCTATATTACAGAAATATAAAAACAATAATTTCTTGATCAGTTTTAGTGGAAGTAATGAGATGTCAGTAACTTGCAGTGGTGTGGTAGTTCACCCTGTAGTTACATATTTTTAAATGATTTTTAATATACAAAATGAAAGCAAACAAATATGTAGGTGTCCTGGTCTAACTCACCATGTGTAGCTTCCACATGCTGACCCCTTGTGATGTCATAGCAACCAATCAGAAAACAATTTTCCACTACATTTTTCTAATTGATTGAAATATTCAAAATGTCAGCCTCCATGAAATTGTCCATGATGGGAAATTCTGACTCATATCTTAGTTGTATGAGCTCTTTATTTTCATTTTTTCCCCTGAATTTTATAGTTTCTGGTTTTCTAGTCCTTTACAGCAGAAGGAAGCAGCACTGTGTGAGCTTCCAGCCAGCATTACACAGCACACAGCCTGTGTTACTTTGTTTCTGTGAGCAAAGAGGTTTTGTTCCCACCATCAAATCACACCAACTGTGAATCCTTACAACCCGAGAGTACGCTCGAAAATTGATTAATCTCCATGAAAAGGGGTCTTTGCATATTCAGTTTCTGTTATTGGCACATTGCATGATATGATTTCAGAGTTTAGAATTTCATTTAACCGCAGCTGCCTTTGTCCCAGGTGTGACACGATTCATCTCTTTTGCAGGCTTCCCTTCACACCAGTTGGACAGGTTTTGGGAGTGAAATCAGTGCAGCTTCAAACAGCAGCTGGGCCGGCGGAGGTTCAGCAGGCTGTCAACAGCAGCACTCAAACACAAATCCCTGTGGTGGACTCACATGGTGCGCAAACAAACACAATAAATCATATTTCACCACGTTCTTCTGCTTAGAGTATCATCAGTGTTATATATTCTATCAAAAAACTATAAAACACTTGGTTCAAAGTCTGTAGGAGATTTTTAAAAAATGACATTCTGGTCAAAGTAGTTATGACAGTGAAAAGAAAAGAGGAAAATGATAGAGAGGAGTTTTGGAAGATTGTAACCATCTGTAGCATTTCAACAGTGCTGTAATGACAAGCTGACAATTGTGAGAAAATAGTCAGTCAATCGGCCGGCTCAGCCTTTCAGCAGCAATCACATGGATGATTTTTTTTATCTTGGAGCAGACGACTCACAGTCACTCGAGGACTGCAAACACTTTAAACTGTTGCACTGACTGTGGCAAAGAAAATTGATTCCCTCTCCTCTCTTCTGTTGAAGAGTCGCAGATTTTACTGGGGTTTGCTGCACGATGGGAGCTGCTGAGGCTCCTGCGTCACTGTCAGACTGAGGTAAAGTTCGGGGAGAGGTAGTCTGAAAAGCAGCGGTTTAAAATGCAGGTCGTGTCGTTACAATCCGTTTGACATTGACTGACTGAATGTAAAACAGTTGGCAGGATGTACAGACAGCACTGCTGCCTGACCTAAAAACTTCTTTTATGACAGCTCACATCCATTTTGAATCCTTATCCTGTCACAGATAAATACTCGATGAACATGGAGCTACATATCAAACCCATTTATATGACTGCAGCATTGACCAAAGATAAACTATAGAAATGAAGAAAAAAGACAGTGACTGACACTGAATGATGAACACTATCTGACACGTGACTGACAGACATATTTGTGCTGTTCTGTGCAGAGTCTGGAGAAACACCTGAAGGACGTGTGCTGCATCCACCCGACCTCGGTCCTGTTATCACCTCACAACACTGTTCAGGAGGTACAGGGAGACTTTGGGAAGTGTAGTCAGCATAGATGAATTCAAAGAAATAGGGAAACACTGTTATTCACTTAGATGAACAGATCAATGCCTCACTCACGTCTGTGTGTTCAGTACAAAGTTTAAACTGGGACACAGTTGTCTTAAAGCAGGGAAAACAGCCCAGCGTACAGTCGTACAGCTGTTCATACCAAAGTCATTAAAAAAAGTAACTACAGGGTAAACTATTACAGCGCTGCAAATTACTGACCTCTCATTACTTGATCAACAAATCATTGTTTTTATATTTCTGTATTGTAGGGAACTGTAGGGATGAAGTTGGGTGCATTTGATTTTGTTTTCTGCTTCTTTATACTTCCACTTTTGTGCTAAGGTAGACCAACCACATCTTGACTCTGCAGGGATCCTTTACAAGAGAATATACATATGTGCATGATTAAATTTAATATTTATTCAATTAGAACTAAAACAAAAACTCTTGAGATTCAAAATCTCTTTTGCATGATTAACATCCAGATCTGCTGCACATCTCAAACTCAAAATCAAGCATTTAACAGGTGGTCATAAACACAACTTAAAATTCTCTGACATATGTATGAATTAATAAACAGGGTTTTTTTACAGGGTAATATTCATGAAAAAAAATAAATAAATCAATGTTGGGTTTACAGCTTGTTCCCAGAAAACAAATCAGCAAAAAGACTGGTGTTGCAGATTTATTGACATTTATCTTGTCAATACAAAACTAGAGTAACTAAAGTATAATAATCCGTTCTTTAAAAATTAGTTTAAACTTCTTCTCCTGTCCTTTCAGGTCCACAGTATAATGAGTGTACTGGGAACCCAGGCTTTGTTTGTGGCAGACAAAGGGAAGCTGGTTGGGCAGATCACATGGTCAGAGGTAATGACTTTATGTGTGTATTCAAAGCTACCTGCACTCACAAATGTAATTTCCATTATTTTCTCCACACTTTCTTTGTTTGATTCTGATATATTCCTCCGTGCTTGCTTTTTTGTGCCAATAAGTCCACTTTCCTGTGCGGATTTGTTAAAATTATGCAGAGTGCTGGAGGCAAAATGGGCACTTATGGATTCAGAGCAGTTTCTTTCTCTCCTTCCCTTTTGTCCTCTTTTTCTAATTTCTTCTCCAGATGAAGAGAATATTAGAGGACTTGGCCAAAGAAATCTGAGCAGCACCACCCAGGAAATAAACACACCCTTTGGCCAGTGTTTAACCAAACATGATCCATCTTTGTCTGATTACCTTGTAAGTCTGTGTCTAATTATGATGTCAATAATGATAACAATATTAATGATAAGAATAATTGCACATGATAAAAAATGTGTAATTAACCAGAGGCTCCAATGATAAACATTTATCAGAGCTTATTGTTTTTGCATTTAACTGTAATTAGCAAGATGTCAACCACTGAGGAGATGGCACTTTGTCTCAGTCACTGATCTGCTCTGTGGGACACAGTCAAATCATAATAAGTGTGTCTACCCAGACTAATATCCACTGGGCATGAACACAAAAGCCTGTAAAACAGTTTGTGCATTAATTAACACAATGAATGCCTGCTGGTGTGTTTTTCCTGCTACACCCCACTTCTCAGTCAGTGTCTGTTCAGTATTTAATCGCTGCTATGGGAGAAAATGGCTTGTTTTGTATGTTTAACAACACGCTGCATATTCTTTATACACTGACACTGTGGGCCCTGCCTCAGTCCTTTAACACCCCCCCTTCTAGTAATGTGAACATATACACAACTGAGCTCAATTTTAAACCAAATATTGAGACTTTTTGTTTGTTTTTGGCAAATCTGGACTTTAGCATAATCTGACAAAGCATAATCCATGTCTGATCTCCACCAAATTATCTCCCGTATAGTCTTGCATGTTTGTGTTGGTATGTAGGTTTTCAGCCAAATTTATGAAGATGTGACAAAGTTATGAATTTTTAAAATATTCGCCTGTTATAATAACAGCTCTGGTATTTTAGGATGTTTTTCTCCAGAGATTTGGTTTGTTTGGTTCTCATAGCCATCTCTACCAAAATCACCAGTTTGGGGTTTAGTATTATATTTGTTTTCATTGAGTCATTGAGGATTTCAGCATTTTTTTCAGACAGGATCACATCCTCTGATCTTAATCATTTATTCCTTGGGTAATATCCTGTCTCTTTCAAACAAGAAAAAAAGAGAGAAAAAAATCATCAACATCTGTTCAGTTTTTCTGTAATGTTGTTAAGAAACAAACAAATAAGAACCTTTGAACATAAAGTGCTGTAATGTACAATGAAAAACAATGAGGTAAAAAATAAGAACATAACCTGCTTGGTGAATGTAATTACCTTTTACAAATCCACATTTGCAATGCACCCAATGACGTACAACAAACAATTGTGTGTTTGCTAAACTCACAGTTTGTCATAGACAGTTGAAACTGTCCAGGGATGAGGAAACTATCACATATTCATCACACCCAAACTCTATTTTGAAAAGTTGTAGTGGCACCTTGTACTGAGGCATGTGGCTTCTGTAGGTCACCTCACAATTTCTCTTAATAATTGTGTCAAAGGGTGTTACGACAATTATCTTTTACAGTGTAAGCTAAACGTGTGATCTCTTTTGTATGGAAATTTCTTGCTCGGGTGGCTCCCTCTGGGAGCACCAGAAAAGACACATATGTGACATAGTGACATAGGTAGAATTGAGTCATGTTAACATTGTTGTCACTGCAGAAACACTTATTGTGTTCTCAGCTTAAGGCAAGATAATAACTAGCTTCATTCCAACCATTAAAAAAAACTGGAATTGTCCTTTATACAAACCTTTGAAGAAATAAATGACTCTTTGGGGTTCAGGAGCCTCTGTGGCCTCTGGTGCATTAAAGCCATAGACCAGGGGTGGGCAATCCTGGTCCTCGAGGGGAGCTATCCTGCATGTTTTAGATGTGTCCCTGTTGAAGCCAATAATGTAATAACAGCCAATGATGTAATAAATTTGCCCTTTTTTTGGCTCAGTTATTACATTTGCAAGTTTTTTTTTTTTTCTTTTACCCGGCCAATAACGTAATAAGCAGCCAATAACGTCATAAATTATTACATAACGTAATAAATAACGTAATAAATTATTACATTATTGGCCAAAAATTATTACGTTATCGGTTCAGGACTTTTATTACGTTATTATTATTATTATTACATTTCAAAAAGGGCGAATTTATTAAGTTATCAGCTGTTATTACATTATTGGCTTCAACAGTCCCTCTTCCAACACACCTGATTCAAATGACCATCTCGTCATGCAGAAGCCTGATAACAATCCTGGTCAATTGAATCAGGTGTGTTAGAAGAGGGACACATCTGAAAGATGCAGGATAGCGGCCCTCGAGGACCAGGGTTGTCCACCCCTGCCATAGACTGTATATGGAAATGGATGAAGCAAGTGTGGCTCCAAAATTATCATGAAATACAAGTCCATACATTTTCCAAAAGTTATTCATGAGCTAAAGTCAACACTTCTCATAAAAAAACAAAAAGAAAACCAGAATTAAGTAGATATTGTGTTTTAAAAAGAGGAATATTTACATGCGTGGATAGCTTTATCGATAATTAACATGATGTTCAAATCTCTCGGCTTCAGAACAGGAGTCCACAAACCAATGGGTGATGTCACACTTGCACATCCATTTATATATAAAATCTATGAAACCCTGTTGGTCTCCACCTGTGAGAGATGAAGGGAAGTAAAAGTGAAGATTTTTAGTTTAGAACAAAAACAAAATCATCATCTCATCACAGCAATCATGCCATCCCCCCATGTTAACTCATTTGGATGAAAAGGCTTCTCTTCACATCAGTTGTGTGCAAAAAATGAAGTTGCTAGAAATCTACTCGTCCAAACCGATGCCATCTCCGGTCTGCTCAGAAACCCAGCTGCGGCTTTTTATCCACTGTTTTATTGTCCGTTCAATAATCCTGCTTTTACACGTACTGCATGGTGCTGTGGATCTATAAACAGCAGTAACTCTTCACAGCAGATCTTTCACTTTTCTGTGCCAGATGTTCTTCACAGAGCAAAGCAACCACTGACATTGCTGTTCCACTGGAGCAATAAATGGCCATGTTCAGCCTTTTGTTCTTTTTCACCCACTCTCCGAACACCATTCAGAGCTGCCCTGAAATAACAAAAGGGGAGATAGCCGCAGCACAGCACAGCTTCACCTTGTGTACACCTCTGCTAAAAGAACATCCTGACAGGCAGCACTAACACCTCCATTCTCCAACCGTCTCTCTCTCACTGTCAAACACACAGCCTCGCTGACACACATGCAAAAACACACACCGACCTCACGCAAGCTGAGAGATTATGTGTGTCCTTCTCCCTCTCTGTTTTCATGCTCTTTCCTCTGCACCTGTGGCTCTCAGACAGAAAAGTGTGAATTATAGCTAATCACAGCTGAGACTCGGACAGATAATTTGATGTACGCTTTGCTTTTTCTTCGCTTTAAATTGAAATTAGAAACCTCAAAGGAAACAGCTTTTCAATTTCTTGGTGGCATTCTCTATGTACATTCATCTCATCAGTTCATCAGTGTGAAAGACAAAGCAATTCAAAACACAGCTAGATGGCCTTATACAGCACAATTATTCATATGGATGTTCTGTAAACAAGATATTTACACATTTGACTCTTCACAGTTTAGTTACATGTGTTATGAAAGTGTTTAATGTACATTGAATACAAAATTAAAATGTAACAGTTGAACTATGTACATTCACAAAAGTATATGTCTCCACCGAGAAGAAAATATTATTTGGAGTCTTTGTATCTGAAGACCAGGCTCTTAAATCTTTCCCAGAGAAGCTGTTTGAAGCGTTGCCTCTTGAGCTTTCCCACAAACGTCTGCCTTTATTTCGTTGTATCACTCATTGCTGGTGGTTCAGACTCAAGTCCTCTCACCGAGGCTCAGTCTACAGATTGCCATCAAGATTGCTGTCTTGTTATTTTTCCAAGCCTAGTTGTAAAAAACATCATCCTCGGATAGCGAGCTGCTGTCTACGTGTCGGACAGCGGCCTGCGTGGTCACAGTGCTCCTGTCCTCGAAGGGATGATCCCTGTCCTGCTGAGCGTTGGACATCTGGGGAACAGAGCTGACCGGTGGTTGAAAAACCAGGTTGGCCGCGCTGTTGCTGCCATAAGTCTGAGCGTGGATGCTGTACAGGTGCTGGGGAACACCGACACTGCCGCCATCGTGCAGGAAGTGAGACAAGAAGTGGCTCTGTGCTGCTGTTAAAGAATAAGCAAAGTCAAATGGTCGCCTTTTGAAAAGTGACAAAGTGATTGGTAACTGCACAAATACACACGACACCTGGGTTTTCTCAAATTGTAGTGACTGTGGAAGGTTATAATATTGGTGTATTATACAAATATGGTGGCTGCACTGTGGCACTGCTCTGAACCAGCTGCTGAACAGCACCTGTGTTTTATCTCAGATAATAAATTACTGTATTTTCCGGACTATAAGCTGCTACTTTTTTCCGACGCTTTGAACTTAAACACCGACGTGGCTCATGTATCGCAGCACTAAGCTCGTTAGCTTTTTACAAGCTAGCAAGCTCCGTGACGCCGACCCGGTCAGAGTGGACCACATGAAACTGTTCGAATAAATTCAATAGCGGCTTATAGACATGTGCGCTCAATAATCCGGAAAATACAGTACTTTAAATCCTATGTGATAACTATTTTTATTTGAAGATTGATTCGTTTAAGTAGCTACTTCTGCTACTCACTGAACTTCCCTTTACAGCAGAATCTTTAATGCACAATATATAGATAAAGGATATTTGAAATTGTTATTTAAACTGATGTAATTTTGCTAGCAGGGAAAATAGTTGCACTCATATATAATATAATAATACTAGATAGTAGAAATAAAGAAGATGTGACAGGAGAGGTCAAGATGACTGCACAATGGGACAAAAATAAATATATAATAGAAAAATTCCCTAAAACTGCACACAGTCACCCACCTACCACTTATACTCTACACCAGACTCTACTGAGAAACATGATTCACAGGTTTGAACCCTGTTGTTCTGAAGAGTCAGCGCTAACCACTAATCATCATGTTGAAAGAAAAAAATTAATACGTAACCTCCCACACACACACAAAATTAGCAAATGATTAGAGACTGTGTAATAAATAATAATACAATAGATTTAATGACACTATGTTTTTACATAGCAAACTCCTATTGATGTGTCAACACCACAACACTGTGAGGTAATGCTTTGTTTTCAATCCACTCCAACGTGGACATTTTCTCGGCTGTTAAGTTTTGGCTCAATAAAATTTCAGTAGCTGAAAACAATAACACAGTACGACTAGAAAAAGCTGTTTATTCTACTGGTAAGTACCACTTTGTGTCAAGCAGTGGGTGCAGATGCAAATAAAAAAGAAGAGCTGGGGTCAGTGGTGCTATAATGTCACAGTATCACAACAAGGAAACACAATTGTTGGAAAGACAGCAGTGCTATTTTAAGATGTTTGCTGCAAGTGAGGAAATGACACACTAGTTAAGTGGACATAAAATTATTATATTATATTATATTATATTATATTATATTATATTATATTACTGTGAATACGTCAAAGTGTCCTTGAGCAAAACACTAGCACCTTGCATGGTAGCTGTGTTGCTTTGTAGAACATTTATGTAAAAGTACTATTTAATATTACTTATGCTAAATATATATATATCGTGGAAAAGTAATTGATTCTTTTATCTCTGTGTCTCCTTTGTCTCAAAAATTCATTACCGACATTAAAGGAAAGACTTCAAGGTAAAATAATGTCGTTAGGATTATAATCAGCCAAACCCAGACAAAGACTATTACAGCACAAATGACTCATTACATTGTTGTTTTTAATCTTTTGGTTCATTTTTGTTCAGACACAGTGGATCTGCAAAGTTTGTAAAACCTGTTAAGAAATTAAAAATTGAAATAGTAGAACTTCAATATGTGACACACCAACCTTGTACGCTGGTGGACGGCTGCTCTAAGTTGTCATTCATACACCAGACATTCATGGCGGCCTCCGCCAGGGCGAACTGCTCTGCTACACCTGAGAAACAAAAGGCAACCAAACACATTTCATGTTGCTTTTCTCAGAAGTCGACCCCCTGCTGTTTCTCACCAATGTCACGAATATAGAGGAATCGAATGAGTGAGTTAGATTAGAATCGCTGTCATGGGACATCCAGAGGCCTATTGATTTTTGTCGACACTCCCTCTGCACAAGTCAATCAAACAAAAACAGTGTCAGAGGGATCAGAGGAGCACTTCATCTGCACTGACCCCATCTAGTTTTTCTTGATTTGAACTCGTCCGACAGTCTCACCTGCAGCGAAGCGAGCCTCCTTGATCTCATCCGTCATCTGGGAGTAGAATTGTTCATCCTCCTGCAGATTGGCACCCATTCCCCCCCAGCCTCCGCCTCCTTTGCC
>OOFC01013290.1:0-10773 GCA_900323345.1 Pseudochromis fuscus | reverse complement strand
CGTGCCGCCGATACATTTAGCATCGTCACATCAGACCCGGTCAGAGTGGACCACATGAAACTGTTCGAATAAATTCAATGGCGGCTTATAGACAGGTGTGCTCAATAGTCCGGAAAATACGGTAAGTTTTTTTCTGACATAATGAAACAAGACAGCACATTACAGTAAGTCAACAAAACAAGTGACAGAACAAATCAAATCCAATTAAAAATGCTGTTAAAAAGACAAAATCAGCAAATAAAACACCTTTGGTAATTATTGGATTTTGAAATTAAAAATTCAAAAAGGACAAAAAGTTCATTGAGAAATTTAACCATCGGGCCTCATTCAGTTTTCAAAGCAGCATATTCAAATCTGCCGTGCTCAGAGCAACAGGGTGACTGAGATCAATTTGAATCTGCGGTCATGTAGCCATGATATCTACCCAAATCTAAATGGTGTGCTAAAGCCAACAATCCGATGGTTGTATTGAATAAAGTGCAAAGAGGCAATAAGTTAATTAAAGAAAACTACATCTCGGCACCTTAACACAGGTCATGCTGATCCTGTTGGCAGAGTTCAAGTTCAAGTCAAGCAGAGACGGCCGACAACCCAAAACCCCCTGAAAACATTGGCAAAAGTAGAGACTGAGAAAAGGCTGGTTCTAGTGTTTAAAAAAACAGCCTCACATTTAGCACAAGAGAAGCACTGGGCAAATAAACACTGGATCTACCACATCCAAAAGCAAGCAGAAAACAGGAGAAGGAGGGGGTGGTGGTGGTGGTGGAGGAGGGACTGAGTCCACAGCTCACTCAGTCACTCACTCAGTCTCTGTTGGCCTCTGTTTAGCTCTTTCACACAAGCGGAAGTGTGTTTTCCTGCTAGACAGCTGATAGTGTGTTTCCTAACATGTCAGCGAACATGCTCAGTTTCACTGATGCTGCAGATACGTTTTCAGCCTCAGCAATTTGCATTCTGCTTTAAAAAAAGAAAGAAAGAAAGAAAAGAAAATCATGGCAGTGTTTTTTTTTTTTACTGTAAAAACACAGAGTGTAAACAGACGATGTGATTGGCTGAGATCGGCCTATATTTGATAGCTGACGGTGTAGAGACAGACTGGAAGCAAACACACAGGGCAGGGCTGTAGCTGGAAAGATACTGAATGATACTGGGTTTATTTTTAAAGGCTGACGTTTGAGAGTTTAAAAATACAAACAATTAATCAGCTGATGTTAATTTACGCAAATAGAAAATTAAAAACTGTGACCAAGATACAGTATGTACTCAGTGAAAAAACAACAAAAAAAACAAAGTTCATCTGTGTTATTTTTCTGCCAGCATACACACATATATAAATATCTTTGCAATAAGCTGATATCAGACAATATATCAACCCAGCTGTTAATAAAAATGCACAGTATATTTCCAGTTTAACCAATAATCTGTTCAATATAGTTGTTTACAGATAATCCAGATGGGTTTCTCTCAGTGTAAAATATCAATATGGTAAAATAATAAGATTTATTCCCTCTGTTGAAATCTGTCAATCAATATCATGAAGCAGAACTAAACAGGCAGGAATATTTTTATAGGGTGTATGACCTGGTTTGATCCCTTATCCCAACCTTGACCCACTCACCTTCAATAAGACTTTTTCAACCTGCTGTCAGTCAAAGTCTTTTTTTGATTCCACCACTAGAAGTCGCCAAAGTCAGAAACACTCAAGTCCCACAAACATAATTGTTTCCATACTTGAGTTTTACCTTCTTATAGATAAACATGGACACAGATGCTGTCTCTACACAGGCACATTACTTTTGTATACTAATGGCATTATTGCACATTGTTTCATGACATAACACACCAGCTAAATGACCATGCATATGCACTACCACTAACATGTCATGTATGGTAACTTAATAACAAGCACCTTGATGACAATCTCTTTGGTTTAATGTGTAATCCCTTCAGCCAAGGGTTAACAGCAGACAAAAAAATCCTTCCAGTAAATCCCAGAAGACCTACTTTGTACTTTAATGATGTGCTTTCATCTCCTCAGACCATACAAAGCACCGGAAAAACATCCCCCATGCTGTTCAATGTGTGAGCTTGTGTGTGTGTGTGTGTGTGTGTGTGTGGGTTTGTGTGTTTGAGGGAGAGAGAGAGAGAGTAAAACAACGTGTTTGCTTCCCAGCATGCACGGACATGGCTCTTCTTTAGAGGAAGCCTATGAGTTATGAACGAGACAAAACACCCAAACCAGATTCCCAAAAAACAAATGAGGGAAGTAAAATGCCGGAGAACGTAGCCCCCACCGCCACGGCAAGAAAACTTTCCCAGAGAGAGGGATTCGGGCTGTGAACCTTCTCCTCCCTGTAACAGTTTTATGAATGAGTTCAGGCTAAAGGCATGTCCTTTATATAAACTCAATGAAAACAGGGTTAGCCCTTTTCCCTTTTCGTCATGTATTGATCCGACGAATGGCTGGGTCTGGAAATAAAATGCCTCTGAATACAGAGTTGACTCTCATGCCAGCACAGCAGAAGGCCTGTGAGCAAGGCACACATTTAAACAATGGATCCCAGATAAGATTACTGAAGCTTGATACAGGGCGTTATCACCGGAGACAAATGACAATCGTGATAACGTGGAAGTCACGGTGTTGGCTGCCAGTGCAACAAAAACAAGGCTCTCCTTTTATTGCCACGTACTATTAACACACAGGAGTGAGACACATGCATGCAGACAGACAGCCTCTGATCTGCAGGTACTGTTTGGTCAGCCAGCTCCACTACTCCGAGCTATCAGGCCTTCCTTACTTTAATGAAGCCTGGCTTTACTACCACCAGACTTCTCCAATAAACTGCCTAATAAATAGCACAACAATGCAGTCTCTGCAGTGAGGGCAGCGGTGCTCATGTTGTCCCAGATCAATTGTGTGTTAAGGCGGCGGCAGCAGCAGCCACTGATGGCCTGTTTGCCCCGGCTGACACCCTCCTTCTGGAGCCTCTCCTGCTTATGCATCTTCACGGGGGACCCATTCTTCCACCTCTTCTATATTTAGTCTACTTAGACTGACTTAACAAAACATGTCAACCTCTAAGATGGGAAGGTGCCAACTGAACAAGTCGAGTGTAATCTGCCCCGCTTGTCAGGTTCTGAAATACCGCTGGGGGACAAACTGCAAGTCAGACGATGTGGGGCAAAAGTGTGGTGAAACTATCCGGATAGCGGTAATTTAAAAACAAAAAGACTTTTCACCCAGACGCCACTTGAACTGTGCTGGCACCAGTTAGCAAAGAGCATAGCGGAGCAGAGGTCTGTGTGTGTACTGTGTGTTGGGCTGTAAATGAGAGCAATGAGGCCTCAGCACTAATACTTTGAGTAGTGTTAACAGTGGTTTCAGCAGCAGCCGTTGTACACTTTGTGGGAGAAGTAGTAGTAGTAGTAGTAGTAGTAGTTGTTGTACTTGTTGTAACAGCACTAGCAGATGGCTTTGCAGCGGAAACAGCTATCAGAGCAGGACCGTTTAAATTTAAGAAACATCTCGAAATAAAATCCAAACCTACTCCTTGTCCTTCACGATCTCCTGTCTAATGAAAAACAAAATGCTGTAGTCTCAACAGACTGTAGACACAAAGATGGCTGTTATCAGGAGGAACTTTACTGGCTCTATACAGTGTAACACTTGACCTCCTTACCACTGATGCTTGTGCAACTACCATACATGGACAGTACATATGTTCTTATTAATGTAACAGTCCAGTTGCTTCAGACAGTGCATGTTGCAAACTGATTGCACAAGTAACACACTAACACACATGGGGGGGTATAAGTCAATGCAACACAGCTGCTGGTTGTTGTTGAGTTGATGATGCAGCAGGTGGGAAGGCACACAGAGTTCCTGCATGTGAAGACACAACTGTAGACTTAGCCTGTGGTGAATTCACTCAGTCATCGACCATACAATGACTTGGACGCTGTTTACACTTAAAATGCATCTTGGCGAGAAGACAAGATGACTCAAGAGCAATTGTCCAAATGTTGTTGTTTACCACTTGCAAAGGGAGAGGAGATTCAACAGTCCTGTATCCATGATGTATTTTCTTTTACCTCCTTGTCAGGGATGCATTCGAACAAATTAGCGCTTACATTACAAAAGACATGCGGTGATCAGACTTCAATGCATCTTGGTGGTCATTTACACTTGTATTTAGCGCTGTCCACTTGTGATCCGATCACCCAGAATCCATCTTGAGACCATGTGTAAACGGTGTCCTGGACTGTCTTGTCCACAAGCAGAGGAAAGGTCTCTCCCTCCCTACAGGAGTTCTTCTCTTCCACCTGACACCCCCTCCTCTCCATCCAACGCATCCTCCTCCAACATATTCCACCTCCTGATTTCTTTCCCAGCGTGCCCACACTCTGTCACTCCAACAACCCACAGAGCAGGCCAGGCGTCTGTCAGACATATTTGCATCTCTGTAATTTGCCTGTTTGCGTGCGTGCCTGTATCTCTGTCTGTGGTGCGAGTGTGTTTGATGATGAAGATGATGATGATGAACTTGTGTGTCTGTGTGTGTGTGTACAGACATGCATGCAGTCCAGGCCAGCCCTGCGACAGTTCCATGTCACAAGACTGAAAACATCAACATGCTGAGTCTGCAGCAAGGCGCCAGTCACCAGGGAAACAATTCAGCCAGACACACACACACACGCTTGCGCACACACACACACACCCAGTCAGCCAAAACACATCGTCTGAAAAGCACCAGCAAAACAAGCCATCTAAAACGCTGCAGTCGTAAACACAAAATTAAAGGCCGCATTCGCACTCGTCGTACTCGGAGCAGTTTAATTAAACTCTGGAGCATTTACTCCTTTAATTTGGTTTGTTTAGCTAGGTGAGAACAACTGAACAGAGCTGCCACAGGACACCTGGCCATGTGAGCTCCTGCCTTAAGGTATTGTTATTTGTGTTTAAGTAAACAGGTGTTGACACTTGACAGACAGGCACTGCACACGCTCAGAAAACCTTACACTTGAAAAACAACACTGTGTCTGAGCCATAGACCGTATATAGGAAGGACGAAGCTAATGTGACATCACCCATTTGTTTGTGGACTCACATTTTGAAGCCAGGAGTTTGGAGGTGGGTTTTTTTTGGAGCCAAAAGTGACCATATTTGGATGTGAAGGAGTGAGGAGACGGGTGTGATCCTTGAACCTGAGGTCGGTGCCCAATGTGTATGAGACTTGAGCTAATTTCTGCTCTCATTGGAGTACAGACCTGTCAATCAAACTAACCACGCCCTTAAATATTCCTCATTTTGAAGACTAATATCTACATGATGTTTTTTTTCCAGATGGACCATCAGATCAGAGGGAAGAAGATTTGACTTAAGCTAAAAACATCAGATGACTTGTTGGAAATATGTATTGACTGAGTTTTTTTTAAGCCAGCCTCTAGCGGCCATCAGGTGTATTACACCATTTTGCATGTCTGCACTGGCTTCATTTTTGAGACCCAGTTGCTTCGTCCATTTCTATAAACAGTCCATGGTCTGACCTGATGCCCCTGTTTAGCTGTTTCTTCGTGTGTCCTCATTCCTCATTCATTACACTCCCCCAACATTCACATCTACACAAATCAGGCCAAAAGCGAGAACCTCTGCATCATCTATTTGGAATTTAAATAAACTGCCAAGATTACATGTGTAGCATCCTACTGACCTTTCTGGCAGTGATTGGAATTCCAGCAGCGGTAGTTGTAGTTGTTGTTGAACATGGTCTTCCTGCACTGAGGGCTGTTCTCCATGATGCCCGGACAAACGTCACTGCACTCCTTGGACTGCTTGTTCCCGGCGATGTAGTTGTTGAACTCCGCGTCCATGATGAGCGACCAGTCTATGGAGTCCAGGTAGCAGAGCTCGGGGTTCTTCTCAATGCGGATGGCGCCACGGGTGATGTTCCTCAGGTTGTACAGGCCAATGTCTTTCAGGCTGGTCATCTCAAAGATCACCAGGGCGTAGTTGTAGAAGAGGTTGCGGCCGCGGATGACAGCGAGGTTGGGAAAGAGTGTGCTCAGACTGTCCAGGCCCGACACCCGGAACAGCAGCAGGTAGTCGGTGATCATGGTCAACTTGGGGAAGCTGAGGGAGCGGAAGACTTCCTGGTTGATGTTGTTGTTGTTTTTGTCTGCGATGAGGAGGATCTGCAGGTAGCCCTCCACCACTGTGCAGTTCTCCAGGCGCCTGAATTCGCTGATGTCATTGCCGATGTCGATGCCGGGACCACAAACTGCAGAGGGCCAAAACAAAGAGAGGGTGAGAGGTCATTCAGTCACTCTGTGAGGTTTTTGGCTGGATCAAATAATCCAACCTATTCTATAAAGTATTCTTCAGATGATGTGGATACTTCATAATTCAAGGGCACGGTAAATGTAACAAAACCCAAAACAATGTCCTCCATTCCTGAAATAGTGACATTTACAAGTTTATCCAATACATTTTTTAGATATTGACAGTACACTTGAGCTGGGCTTTTGTTGACAGACCATGTTTGCCTTGCAGTTCTCATTTTCAATGGCAACTTAACACAGTGTGACAGAGTAAATACTTGAGTCAGATTTGATTCAAGCTCAGGTTAATGGCATAGTAAAGGTTTGATTGTTCTGCCTTTAGGCTGTTGTCACTCGTACGTCCCCCTAACATGACCTCTGCGTATTGTTTCACACTGTACGCTTTTATCAAACTTTCAGAACCACATCAAAGGCCTATTCTACTATTAAACACATCATCCATAAAAAATGTACCCACTGTCACTTGATCAAATACAGTGTACGTGATGAAACAACTTGTCGAACAAAGGACAAAAATGAATGATGACGGAGTTTCACAAGAACTGTGTAACATCGCTCGACCACAACAGCAGCTCCTTTTTGGACCTGATGGTGGGGCCAGATGAGGAGTTAACAACTGCCCATTATTTGAATTATTTGAGTTCACTCAGTACTATAAAAGTTACCTCTATCATGGTGCCAGAAGAAAATCAGATGATGATGAATGTTAGAAGGACACATTGTCAGTGAAGTAAAAAACAAATTCAGTGATACCAGTTACAGCTGAAGCAGTGCAAACGGTTTATTTTTAAATTAAATTATAATTCGCTGTTTTGTTTTTTTTATAACTAGAGCTAATTTTCTGTGTACCCTTTAAAACTCTTTGAACTATTAATTTATTACATTTTTAGGCTTTTATCTTTAAACTGTTCATCATATTTTTAGCTAACTAAAGGTTTACTAACTAAACTATAGAAATACCCTTTGAGTTACAAGTACCCAGGTTGGGGATCACTGCTCTATAGACTGCTGTTGGAGGGAATACAACACTGTCTCACTGCTGTTGGTTTCAACATTTCCCTGCTGTTTCAGTTAGACCATTATTTCAGCCTCCTCAGAACTGATCCACGGTTGGTGAGTTGCATTAAAGTACTGATCCACTTGTTGATCCAATGGTAAATTGGGAAATGATTATTCATTGTTAAAGAAAAACATTTAATTTCTGAAGAAACGTGTGTTTCGAGAATAGCAGGTTTGGTGTCAGCAGTATTGTCTGTTAATCATCTGATTGCATTTTGCATTGAAACATTTTCTGTGTTTATGTATTAACCATCAGTTTGCTGAGCACTGTCTGTCCACCCTCTGTCATAGTGACACATATTGTAAGTTCATTCAGGGTGATCCACCAATTTAAATTAAAATGTCATAATTAAGACAACATATTTATTTTTGTTTGGAGTGTATTGTCTTTCCCTCCCTGCATGACATGCATACAGTAAAACTTTATAGACCAGCATTAAAGTAGTAGTGTGACAACCTGTTAGCTGGTTGGTGTGAGTTTTCCATGACTCACTGCCCTCCTGCTTTTGAAGTCTAAATCCTCCTCACAGTGATGTGCGATAATGGCCTCCATGTTTCTGTGGGTGCTGCTGGGGCTTCAGGCTAAGTATTGTTTAGAGTGCATCACCCAGGTGGGAGGAAAAGTTGAAAAGGCAAACACTCCACCTATCATCACCAATCATCAGCATCGTGCCTCACCAAACTTCTCCTGATGAGATTATTCAGACTTCACTTTGGTGTTGGCTTGGTTCACAGTATTTCTTTGTCTAAATACTATCAGAGTCAACTGACCATCTCACTAAATAACAACTGTCATAGATGATAAATCTATTTTACACTCAACATAAAAGACCACAGATACATGTTTGTGCAATCTGTTCACATCAAAAGGCAGACAACCATCCTTTGTTGTCTGTTCTCTCATCCAAAGTCCAGACATTTTACTTGTGCCCCGGGCAAATTCTTCAATTTACTAGATCATAGTGTGTGCTCAGACTAGTACAGGTGGAGACCTCCGGTGGGAGGGGGCACTGCACTGTTTACAACTGCTGTTTATATGCATGCTAACAGCATGGCTCTAGGAATACCCGTGCTGGTCCAGAAAGAAACCGAAGTAACTACTAGATAGACTGCAATGATGTCCAGAGGATACATCCTACTTATTTAAATAATTCCCTGGATTTAGTGCCATCAGCAGGTTACATTTCTCCCATAAATTGTGTAATATCTCAACATGTACTCTCGGGATCAGCACTGTATTATAAATGTGTGAAAACTAGGACACTTAGTCTTAACAGTTAACTATAACTAATGGATAAATAGTTAAAGAAAAGTCATGAATAGTTAGCTAAAATAATAGTGATAATAAAGATAATAATGGTTGGTAAAATAGTTAGTTTCAGGTAAGGACTTAAATGCTTAAAAGTAACAAATAGTTAATTAAGTTAAAAGAAACAGATTACTGTGATAAACAGTGAGCTTAAATGCTAGCTAAAAGTAACAAGAAGTTCACTGAAGTACTAAAAACAGATTACTGTAATAATAGTTAGCTTACATGTTTGGTAAAAGTCATAAGTACTAGTTAGCTAAAATAATGGATTAAACTGTTAGCTTACTGCAATGAATAGTTAGCTTAAACACCTGCTAAAAGCAACAAATAGTTAGCTAAAGTAATGGGTTAAAACAGTTAGCATACAGTCGTGACCAGTCAGCTTAAATGTTAGCTAAAAGTAATACATAGCTTGAATAACGCATAGACTTTTGGATATAAGTTTAACAGTTAAAATAATGGATTAAATAGATAACTATAAGTAATCATAAATAGCAAAAATGATTATTTGTTGATGATTAAATCTCCCACTAAAACTAATATGTAGCTAAAAGTAATGACCTAAAGTTTAAATAGTTTTTTAAAAAATAATAAAATGCTAATATAACAACAACACAAATTGCATTGGAATAACCAAATGTATGGGTAAACAACTAAATAATAATGAATAAATAAATACATGGCTCTGCCTCTACATGGAGGAAAAAATGCTTTATGAAAGCAAGATAAACTAAAAATATCTGCATAATAGTCCATTAGACTTTTAAACATTTAGTAGTGTTACATCATATTCAGTTTAAATTAAATTAAAACCATTTTGAATATGCTGCTTGTGTTGATGAGGGAGCTCCTCACTCAGGCCTGTTTAAGTACAGCAGATTAGAAAAAAGTTGAGAATTGTTGTTGTTACCAGGATCTATTCCTGCAAGGTGTCTGGAACTTTCTTTGTACTTTTCCATTTGGGGAATTTTTCCAAAGTATACTGCACTTGTATCAGTGACCAGATCATCTTACATGATGCCCGGAAAGCTAAGCTTTCTCATTACTTACTCATTTCACATCAACACAAGCATACAAGTCAAAGCAGGATCTCCTGGATACAAAACAAAAGATACACAAACATTTTGTAGTTTTTATCCAAGATTTTGGGGTTTTTATGCAGCATTTTGAAGTTTTAACCCAAGGCAAGCTAAAAAACAGCCCATTCTATTAAATGCAGCATGTCTCATATTTACCAAGTTCTGGGTTAAAACAATGCAACATTTTTAGGGTGGATGTATTATTTCAAATATTTTTGCCATCTTATAACTGTATCCCTACACTGATATGCCATGTTGTTCTTTTCCAAAAACAATGCATTTGATTTTCTGATTCTTTAATCATTAATACAAAAACATAACTTGTAAAGTTAAGTTTACTCATTACTTACTCATTTTACATGAACACATGACTACAAGTCAAAGCAGGATCTCCTGGACACAGAACAAAAGCAACACAAACTGGAGCTAAAATTATTTGCTGTAAAGTTTTATTCATTTTTAAACTATAAATAAAAGTTTTGCAGCCAGATATTAAATATGCTGGTTTTATTTGAGCTTATGTGACTTGATATATAAAAAGATATGCAGTCATATAAAAAAAGGCTATGAGCAGCAGTTTTTCCAACCAAAGCTGCTGGGAGTTTAAGTCATTTCTCGACAGGACATGAGAGCCTTTGGTGTGATTTAAGGCAGGAGGTGCGCTGGTATGGTGGTTATGTCTTTCTCTGTAATCTACTTGTCAGCGCACACTGTCAGCAGCCCTCAGCGAGCTGCATACCTGTTAATACACTCCCAACACCCAGGCCTGTAAAAAGACACAGCGCCTGGTGATGTTACATCACCATGGCCTCGACGCTTCACCCTCTGTGGCCTCACTGCAGCGCCAGCATGGCCGTCGTTCATGGGAACTGCTCCTGACCACACTCGTGAAAATGCTAAACAAAAGTTTGTGATCAAAATGTCCATCTTCCTGAGTGAAAACACCAACAGCAGGTGTAGCAGTTTAATAACTCCCCCCTCCTCCCC
>OOFC01013289.1:0-39915 GCA_900323345.1 Pseudochromis fuscus | reverse complement strand
CCCCTCTCCCCTCCCCATCTCTCTCTCTCTCTCTCTCTCTCTCTCTCTGTCCCTTCTTCCTTCCCCCGTTCACTCTCTCTGGCCCATTTCAATGGTCTTTATCCACAGTAAGGAGATCCGCTTTCCCTCTCCTCCTCCACCTCCTCCTCCTCCTCCTCCATCTTTGAGATAAAACACTGGCTTTAGGTTTCCAGCAGCAGCAGCAGCAGCAGCAGCAGCAGAGGGCTGGCGCTGCAGTTGCGCTGGCACAAATTCAACGTGGGTGCACAGTGAGTGAGTGAGAGAGAGAGAGACCCGCCGCATCTTGTGGATTTCTTTGCGTAACAAGCCCGTGTACATGGTTCTCCCTGCTTTTCCTCTGTCACACTCACACCAGGAGTTGGTTCCACTTTTCGGGGAAAAATGTGGCATCGCACAATAGCGACAGTCCTTGTTCTGTTGAATTTTTGGGGGGACTCGCTGGCAGGGTTTCCAAACCAAATCAACATTGGTAAGTTCAGCGGGATACTCTTCACCACAAAATACATCTCTTTGTTCACATAGTGGGAAATAGGACACGTCTCTGCAACTAGCAGGCAGCTACTGGTGGGGTTATTTGCTTAATTTGTTACCAACTTCACTTCTCATAAACCCAGAATGTTGTGGGATTTTTTTTGTGCGTCTTCGTGGGCGGTTTGGTAAAAATAGAGTTGATCCAAATGGTCAAAAACGCGCGTTTCAGTATCTGCAGTGCATTATTTATTGGAATAGTTACACATTTTTGGCTTATTGTCTTAAATTAAGTGATGTATACGTCTCTCATATATCTCAAGCGCAATTGTACATCATTACAATCACGCTGTGAAACTAAGATCCTTATCACAGGAATTCAAGATGAGATAAGTGCAGTCTTGTCTACGCTGGGATTGGACTAATAAGAGCGCTGCTACATGTGACATTTTCTCTCCTGTAGGTGGACTGTTCATGCGCTCTACAGTGCAGGAGCACAGCGCCTTCAGGTTTGCAGTCCAGCTGTACAACACCAACCAGAATGTGACAGAGAAGCCCTTCCACCTCAATTACAATGTTGACAACCTGGAGTCCTCCAACAGCTTCTCCGTCACACACGCCTGTGAGTACTCAGTCACTGTAAAAACTAGGTCTCTCTGCATAAAGAACCAAGAAACCTTCATGTTTTTTTGTGGATATGTTTTTCAAATTGTGCCCAGAAGTGATGCAAAAGTGCTGCAAGTTCTGGGCTACCATTCAAACACACACACACACACACATAGTATGGAAAATCATTTCTGCTTTAATTGTCTCATTGGCAGGCCAATGCAGAAATTACCCAGATGTTTATGAGCTGAAATTGGTGTTTGAATAAAAATGGATGTTTTTTAAAAAAAAAAAACAAAAAAAACAGACACCTGCCAAGTGTCTGGCCTAATAGTCCAACTCCTCAGTCATGGCATCCAAATCCACCAGCTGGATGATGGAGCTTGATGGTCTGTAATTGGCCAAACACCATGATTTTGTAAACAGAGTAATTCAGTAATTCTAGACAAGCTGATGAGCAGCACTTAAATGACATGTGCTTGCAAAGTGCGTGGGGACAAAAACCATTGTCAGTGTGGTTGTTGTAGTATGTGACTGTTATATCAGATAAATCCTTTCCAGTATGAAAATGACTGAAATTAGAAGGCGTCATTTGCTTATTTACAAAAGAATATGACTGTGCACATCACACCCAGACTGAACAATAGACACAGAAGAAGTGGAATCATTAAATGATGGAAAGTGTGACAAAAGGATTGTTGCAAATCTCAGCTTTTAAATGACGAGCTGTCACTCATTTATTAAGATGCCCAATGAAGAAAAGTAGGACCTACACTTAGGCATATGAAAAACAACCTGCTTTCTGTTTTCTATTTTAATTTTAAGGTGCCCTTCCATCAGCTTAAAGATAAAACACACAACTATCCTTCTTTTTCGATGTGTCTTTCCAACTATTAGTGTTTGTACAGCCACTTAGGTAGTGGCTGGTTCAGCTGGTATCATTCAGATTGTTGCATTTGATCTTCTCTTTCTCTTAAACGCACACACTTTCAATGGGTGTAGGTAAACTGTATGTAAACATGTATTTGTAGGTCCCTTTGATAATGATTTTAGAGACCACATTAGGATTTACGAGCAGCACAGTGTGGTGGATTCATCTGTCTGCCAGTCTGATAGATAAATAGCCTACTGTATCCACTGTAACATGCTGTAATCCGTGTAGTCATTTCTACAAACATGATGGATTTGATAGGAAGGGCTGTGGAGTGTGAGATGGCTTCATAATTGGTCTACCAGTCCCTCCTCTGCCATGTAGGGCACCAAGTTCTGTCTAGAGAATTAATTTGTTATCTTTCTTCCCACCAACTGCACTTCACACGTCACGCTTGACAATCAGCTGCAGCTCTCCAAACTCCGTCAGCTGCTGTAGCTGTGGCTGTGTAACCTAATGAGGTGAGAGGAAGGCTGAGAAGAGAAAAGGGAATTTGAACACAACTGTATCTTGTACATCCAGGGCTTTCAGCTACCGTAAAAATACTAAATGCCGTTGAGGTGATGTAGCTGTTATCCTGCAGCAGCCTCTGGGAGGGGAGGTGGGGGTTGCAGGCGGATGCAGGTTTACACACATTCATACACTCGCACCCTGACACTGCCCAGTTCGACTGCAAGCTTGCACTGTCTGCTGCTGAGTAATTACACTTAAGCAGCTGTAGGGTCAGTGCTCAGCTCAAGGGCACTTCAGCAGTGGGTGCTGAGGAAGAGATGCATATTACATGCTTGACTTGTCCAGCTCAGGGCTAACGCAAAAAAAAAGTAAATAGTTTGTCTACAGCATAAAATTGACTTTGACTAAACCTCAATCTATTGTTTTTAAAAGAAGCTTAGAGGGGTTTCTTAAGGGATCAGAAGGAAAACACAATAATCAGGAGGATTAATTTCAGCGTGATAAGCTGATGCAAGCTAAGCTCGATACTCTCTGGTTGAAAAAGACCAGCGAGCTGCTCATTATGCAGATCAGCCAGGCCCCGTTTTGACTAAGGAAATGCTTGAAAATGCACCAAACTACACAATTCTTATTATAGTAGTCTGGATTGCATAATGCCCCGCTTGCCTGGCAGGTGTTGATGTAGCGAATGAATGCGATGATTATGATTTGACACATTTCTATTCTGGCAAGAATCACAGATTAGTCATTGCTGTGTTTTCCCACAGCTCTCTTCATCAATTTTGATAATATTAGCAAGTGTTAAGATGACTGAGATTTGGAATCTGCTTATTGCTTGTGATCTTTGGGATTGTCTACATAACTCCCTCTTTAGTATTAAATAAACAATTGACAGAATAAAACCGGATCAGTGTAATTACTTTTTGCTCAGAGCTCATTTGTTGGGTTGGTTCTATGGATTCTGACCTGAATAAAGCAGGACAACACTGCTGTCCTCTTGTTGGGTCAGTATATAATGATTGTTACAAATCCCTGATGGCAAATGACTGTGTTATTGGCAGTGTGGATCAATAGGTGGAAGGCCATAGTCCAGCAGTGTGTGTGTGTGTGTGGCTCCAGTTTGTTCTCCTGTATGGAAAAATCAATTCTCACCCAAGCTTTCATTTTCTCTGTCCCAGTCCCTGTCTGGTAATATATGGCTTGTTCTCCAACTTCCCCGGGCCAGACAAAGTGAATTTTCAGTTTTGATGCTTGCATTGCAGATGTGAAAGTTAACAAACGCACAAACAAACCTGCAAACAGCCAATAATACATTGCAGCAAACAGTTTCCCGTTGTTGCAACTTGATTGAATTGATTCCGACAAAGAGGACTTTCACTGTGCTGTTGTGTTTATTATCTCACCAATTTGTGGTTGGAGTGAAGCTGTAGGATGTATTGATGTGACACCTTGCCGCAGGGCAGGCCTGATTGTGTGCAGAAATGCAGAAATGGGAAGGTTATATCCATTAAGACTGAGGTCAGGGCAGGAAGAGACAGTGGCTGCAGAGCTGATAGGGAGCCTCCATAATCACAGACCAGTTAAATTGAATGTGCGTTCATAATACTTTGTGCATGTGGTGACAGGGAAGCATTTACTTAATGTATAATTACTTTAAGTGTGTTTACATTTTCTCTAATTTGCAGTTACAGTTCACATATATGTGAACAAAGTACAGATTCTAAGCTGTTTCATGTGTGTGTGTAGATACTGAATATCAGTTGTGCAACTATGTGATGTAGAAAAATACCCCAAAAAACTTGCATGGTATATTTTTAAGAAAACTTTTGTTTGGTAAAATGTCAATATTACACAGTGTTTCTTATTTGAGTATTTATTGTAGCTACTTATCCTCCCTCTGCTATGACTCAACCGGTGTGATGCTGCTCAGACAGAGGCTAATGTTAGAGCACTTCACTGTGTAGGCAATGGACAGTCCCACTAATGCAGCACAGACCAGTTCATGCAGCCAGATCTCCTCCTCCTCCTCCTCAACCTCCTCCTTCTTCTGCTCTTCTTCTTCTTCTGCATTGTGAACACTGTGGTGAATACTTTGACTCATCAGCAGTATCCAAATTAGGACATTTCAGTTGTTGCAATGCTTTTATGCAAATGCAGCATGTGAAAATCTACGCAAACAACTTTGATGGTATGCGCTGATGGTGAATACATGATCAAAACTGTCCCATTATCATTATGTTTGCCTTGTCATTTGCATAGAAAGAATTCATGCAGGGGATGGAGGAGTAGCAGCGCATATTCAACCTCTAATGTGTTTTTTTACAATGTCAAGATAAAATGTGGGTCTGGAGTAAATGAGCTGTAAAACAGTAAAAGGATTAGGATCACATTAATCGCTGGCTATGTGTACTGTATGTTGGTACTAGTATGAGGTGGTATATGTCCTTTGAAGTTCACCCTTTCGGAAAATATTTCATTTGTTTTCTAGAGGTAGATCAGGAGATTCATACCTCTCAGAGTAAATATGAAGCCACAGTTTAGCTTAACAAAACAACACATTGTGACCTCCTGGAGTCACAGTGGTGAGATAATTATGACCTGTGAGTTTTAGCTTTGGAACGAGAACCTCTAGGGTTGAAAAATTAAGTCAATGTAGAAGTGCAAAAAACAACCCTGCAGTTCCTTAAATGGCCACTTGAGGCAGACTCCCTCAGCAAGTCTATCTCCATAAATCTGTTGTTTACAACATGTTTACAACCCGGTAAAACAAAACAAACAACCAAAAAATTTATATTTATTTATTATTATTATTATTAAAGTAATTAGGGTGTGGCTGCGTTAAGTGACAGGTGGATAGCATCACATGAGGCTTGCTGCAGTCAGATTCACCCCCTCGCTCTGACCCAGCTCCTCTCTCCCTCGCCAATTTCTAGGCTTCAAAATGTTAGTCCACAAACCAAAGAGTGACGTCACTATTCATTTTGTAGATACAGTCTATGTTTTAATCTCAGCTAAATGCAAGTAGATATATATGATAAAAAATGTTTATCTTCTTGGGGGGATAAGATAGATAGATAGATAGATAGCTAGATAGATAGATAGATAGATAGATAAAACTTTATTAATCCCCATTTGGAGAAATTCAAGTGTCCGGCAGCAAACACACCAATACAGATGTTAAATCACACAAGTAATAATAACAAGTAATAATGATAAAACAATAATAACAAGAAGAAGAAGAAAAGTGATAGCTAGTAATAACAAATTCCCTCAAAATGTGGAACAATTTTATCCAACAGTGCACTAACTCACAAATGGCCTTCATTTCTGGAGCTGTGTGGTTACTGTAAGAGAGAAAAGTGCCCATCAGAAGAAGTTATCACCAGTTAAATCATTAGGGTGTTAGTGCTGTCAAACATATTGTAATATCTACACGGTTAATGTCAGTTTGGCAGTGCTTTGCATAATTTTTGCAGCAGTTACTGTAGCAAAACAAACATGTTGGAATGTGACCAAACAATACATAACAACCTTGGATTCATCATAACTCCGAGAACTCATTTAAACCGACAAGTCATGAATGATGCATGAGCATCAGAGACAAGGTTGTCAAATAGTTTTGCCTGAGGCAGAGAATTCTTCATGATAGTTTAAATTAATTCGCAGTCTTGCCAGAATAATTAATGTGTTTACATATAATGGATGATTATTGAAACTGCTTTTTAATATAGCAGTGAGGTAATGATGATCAGATGGCAAAACAGTCCACTGTCAGCTTCAAAGCTACGTTGTGAGACTCTGAATTAAATCAATAGAATTTGTTCAGCTTGAAAAACATGTTCACCGCCTTTACTTAGATACTCATCCAGTCAGATGGTTGTGTTTGAATTTGACAGCTTTGAATGGGTTCTCTCAATTTGGGAGCCCTTGTACAGAAAGAGACACTTGCCCAAAAGCGTGTCCTTTTATCACTGATGCACTGATAAAAATATCTGAGTTAGTGCTACTGCAGCCAGAGTCCTGTCAGTTTGGATGACCTGCACCGAGCTGACAAGCACTCATCCTCAGATTTGTCATGGCGTTTTTATTGGGAAGCGTGGCAAATACGTAAGGGCTTTTAACAATGTCTTTGGAATAAAAATATCTAACTATGGAGGTAAATCGGGTGCAAACTGTGCTGTTTATAAAACAATAATTTCATTGACTGAAATAGATGGTTCGACCCTTAGTCTAATAAGAGCTTTTAGGGTGCATTGCTGTGGGGCAAGACATGACTCATGGGCCATCATGCAGCATAAATGCATTAGGTTTCTTTGAACGAGGAGTACTGATGCTTAATAAATGACCCTAAATACAACAGAGGCATTTGAATATGAGTTGACTGAAGACAAAATTGTCAGCCAAGTACAAAAAAATCTACATGTATTTTGGCCGAAACAAGCTACCAGAGCTACCTTTAGAAAAAAATCTTGTTTCTTGTTTTTCTCAAACTGAGTCATTCAACCCTTGCTGGTCATAATGCTGTGAAATGGCAGAAGAGTACTGAATAGCTTCGGGGGCAAGCCACTAGAGATGTGCAGTTAGTCTTTCATCCTGTGCATCAGAATGTGCTTACATGTCAGCACTGTAACAGAGCGACGGTGATCACTACTGACAAGCTACAGTGATGCTGCAGCAGTTTGTTGCAGTCTTACACAACGTCCTTCAGCGCGGCTGCCTCTGAAATCTCTGCTGTTATTCATTAAATGTTACCTGAGATTATTCAAGGACAACAAGCTGTGAACTACACAGAATAATGCACGAGAGAAGCAAAGATGCTGTCGGGGGGAGTGAATAATTTAGATGAGCTGCTTTCATAAATTTGGTAAAGTTGGATGAGCTTTGGTACTTGAATGTAAAGGAGTAAAAAATAATTTCTTCAGTGTTGTGGTGTTTTAAAACAAGAAATAGTTCATACCTCATTAGCTTTTTATTTACATTTGATGCTTATTTCAGTTTCTTTTCTATTTTCTGTACATAATGAGGTATGTTTGTCATGATATTTTTGCAGTGCTGTGGAGCAGAACAGCTAGTTAGAGCATATAAGTCGTGAAATGAGTTGTGTTTTGTGAGTAATTTTTAATCCATAAAGTGAATTTATTTCATGCATCAAAATAAAACTCCAGACTGCTCACAAACACTTTTTAAACCGGCTATGTTGTATCCCTCTGTCTCTTGTAATAGTGGTCCTTGGATGATGTTTTTGCAGTGTATGCAAAGAATGCGTAGGTGGAGTGTTAACAGCACTCTTACCGTGCTACAGTGAAATATTCAAGTGTTTTCTTCCATATAATACTCTAATAGCCACAGGCCATATCTGTGTATTGCTGCTGTAGATTTCTTTTTGTCATGTTGTTTTGGCATGTGGGCCGCATCCAGTTGTATTTCTCAGATTAGGGCTAATCCAAGGAGTGTTGCCCCGTTCTTTGTGTATAATGAGTATCTGCAGGGGGTAACTCACTGGAAGAATATATGTGCTTTTACAGAAGTGTAATCTGTGGAGAAGAGGGAATTCCAGCCAACATGCAGCAACAGTGCCTGAGGAGAAACACCTACTCAGCCTTCAGTCCCTATATGCCCTGTGCTTTCTCTGTGGTTGGTCAACTGAGACGAATTGCGCAACAATGCACAGCATAATGTGGATGAAAATATGAAACACTTAAATGTCATAACACAGAAATCATTTAAACTCTGTGCACTTTGCCTTTAGTCAGATTTTCATCTCAAAACAAACATTTACGGTGATTTTATGGTCAAATTGAAACAGCAGGTCGTCTCAAGCCGTTCAGCAGAATGAAGGGAGCTTATTAAACTCAGACCAGATGAGATGCTGTGAAGAGCCAGTATTAGAAAGCTCACATACATCAATTCAGTTATTGCCAGAAAAACAGACATGTAAATTCACAGTCTGTTTTTGGAATTTCAATATAATTTTTTACTGTATTTAGGAAAAAATACAGAAGATCAAAAGAAAATCTTTTATTACAATGTGTTGTTCTACATTACACTGCAGACTCTCGTGATGCTTTTTTGTGTTCCTACTGCATACAGTAAAATGATGCAACATAAAGCGACTATTTCTCAAGTGAACGTGCAAAATTAAAAGTACAACAGCAAATTTGTTCCTCAGTCGATGTCTGTCAGTCTAACAAAAATCGACCGCTTGGATTTTACATTATGGTGAGTCCAACACTGTGACTTAATGTTCTCACTTGCTCAGAAAGACTTGAAGGATGTCCAAAAGGAAAGGAACAACATCTTTTGATTTGCAGCATCCTGAAAAGGTCAAACATTGTAATGGCTTCCTGAGGAAGTTACAGGAGGATTTTAAGGATGGTGCCAGAAATCTCATCAAACACACTCTTGGGCTGCACTTTGAAAGCAGACAGCCATGTTTTGAGTAGGAAGGTGTGCAGTTATGCAGTTCCTGTCTGCAGTCCTGTTGAGGACTTGCAGTTTTTATGGAGAGCTTAGGCCCTAAGTAACCCTAAATATGGATGTTGTCAGGCTTACATATGACATACATTCACACGTTTATTCAAAATCTCGACTGCCATGTTCCTGCTGTCGATTCTGTTGAAACATGGCCTGTTCTCCTTTTTTTTCTGTCTTTCTGCTTCATGTTTTTTGCTATGAACAGTGCACAACTTTGCTATTGTTACACCTGAGTTATTTATGTTTTGCCTCGTACAGTTCAGAGATTACAATAAAGACTCTACACAATATTTATTTCTATTTATAATATGATTTCTGTGTATAAATGCCTAAACAGGCTGATTACAGTGTGTTTTCCAACCTCTTAAGTTTCTGTTAATTGCATTGTTGGAGGTCCTCGTGAGGCCCTCAGCGACACTATACAAGCAGAAATAGAATTACCGAGGGTTAAAATTGGTTACTGGTACTGATACCTCACACATATGTCAATTATTCGGACAAAATCCCAGTTTACATCTTGTCCAGCTGACGCATCCCCCAGCAGCTGGCAGAAAAGGGAGCGTGTTACCTGGAAAGGGATATCGGCTGTTTGCTCCTCAGCTTCACATCCAGCTTGTTTTCATTAGGAAACACTGAATTCACTGAGTGTTTGTCAGTCAGCACATTTGCAAGATTTTTTTGGCATCTTCTGTCCAGCTTAGTAATGCTGTCTAATTTGATGATCTCCTTAAAAACACAAGTGGATAGAGATCTTGATTATTTTCATCAATTTGTTTCATTTTTGTGACAGTTCTTACCCTTTTGTAATGTAACCCACAGCTGTAATGTAATATAGATACAATCATCAATGTGGATGGTTTGATAGGAATAACACAGTCAGATGAATTGGCTTATGTTGGAAGCAGTAGGAAAATAGATCATCTTTACAGATCCTACAGTTGTACTTCATGTGGAGGTCACAGTGCATATGTAACATCAAGGGCTTCTGATGCGTAACATAACACATGATATACAAATCACTGTGCAGCATTTAGTTTGAGTTGTGTGTGTATTAGATGCTTGACTGAATTTGACATAATTTCATTCTTTTAGAAATAAGACATAAAGTCATCTTCTCCCGTTTTCATGCAGTGAAGCACTCATTGTAAAGTTCACATTGATTTATTTAATTGTTTGATTTCTGAGCTTTATTGTTTTCTCAGTAACTGATGAACACAATGCAAAGTGTGATGATGGTGTGATGACTGTCTCCATTTTTAGCCATGTGTGCTAATGTCAGACGGCTAGTCGAGCGTTTCCTTGGGTCCAAAATCGCTTGATGGATTGTTGTGAAATTTTGTGCAGTCATTGATGTTGCCCAGAGGACGAAGCCCACCGACTTTGGTGATCCCCTTGCGTTTTCAGTTTTGTGAAGTGAACCTTTATGGTTCCTAGATGATGAATTCTAATGACTGTACTAACCCTTCGACTTTTCCTCTAGTGCCACTATGGTACTCACTTTCTCAGTGAATAAAATTTTACGAACTGCTTGATCAGTGCACATTCTGCACCCTTTGTTGCTGTTGTCATAAAATAGTTGTGTGCAGTTTTTCTAGTTTGTCTTTGACCCCATCCATTATAAGTTGGTGCAGCTGCATGTTGTTTTGTGTCCTCTGCCTTTTTCACTTACTGAGCATGTGACCCTGGGACAGAGCGGGACAGGTATCCCCATGTGGTGAGACAACATTGCCTCCCTCTCCCTCTGGAAAACAAACTGAAGCCCTGTTACTTTCCTCTCCTCCAGTATTGCTGCAGGCACAGCTCTAAGTCAGTGAAGAAATACCTCCACACCGGGCAGCAGTACACGCATAAACAGGTTATTTGTTATTGTCACAGAAAAAAATTTCTACTTACTTTGTCCACATGCACCATCTAATCCTCTCACACCACTGACTCTGTCCAAAGAATTCACCTCTTCATCTCAGCGCAAGTCCTTCTCCATCCAGTTTCTCATTCTCACTCTTATATGCATATAGTTCAATTTCCTTGCTGCATCTGGTGTTCACTTCTCAGGCGGGGATGGCAGCCCACCTCTATTTCCGTTCAGCAAATAGCGCTTTAAGAATTCAGTTAGTAGGCTCAGCTCTGCGGTGCACTACAGGTTCATCCCTCCCCAGCTGTCTGCAGCAGAGACCCTCAAACTTACAAAGCCCAGTGAAGACATATGACAGCGTTGGTGCCGGCTGAGCTGCTGGATCTACCTGTTAAGTTTGCAGAGGTAACGAGAGCCGAGGAGAAGCAGAGACACGGAGGGTGAGGAAGAAAAGGAGAGAGCAGGATACCAACAACAGAGACAGGCAGATGTGGGTGTTTGTTAGGCGATGAATAAGATGGAAGTTGACAAAGAGTGAAGAGAGGTGAATATTTCCAGTTGGATATTAATCATGCATTGAAAGCCTGCGTTAGTATTCTGAACAGAAACGCAGAGAACAGAAAAATGTGTCTGCTTCCCCCCTCTGTAATAAAGCAAATGATGCGTATCTTCATTTCTGACCATGATTAAGAGAATTTACTGTAGTTGGCTGGCTTCATGAGCCCAAATATATGATTTCATTAGTCCTTTAGGAGAGCAGGCTGGCTATTTAACCTTGACAAATAACAAAATATTGCTGCCATTTTGCAAATAGATTGTGTTGGATGAAGTGAGGGGTGTTCATTTTGTGGTTGCCTTCAGTTGTATTTGGAAAGCATGTGAGTGTGTAATTTGGGGAGGATCAGTTTTGTGTTAAATAGTATTATCCAGAAAAACTGTGAAGCATGAATTCAAAAGAAAACCATTTGCTCTGACAAAGTTCTGCTTGTGAAGGGGGAGTTTTATTTAAACTGTTTATGAGTCCTTGAAATGTTCCTTCAAAATTGCGCTAAAAATATAAAACAAAGAGGCAGCAGCCCCTGGATGATTCTTGCCCTTGATTAAAACAGGCAGAGCTATTTAATTTCTGTGGATACCTGCGTCTGTTGTGTCACCCTGGCCTTTCACGACACACATCAGCCGATCTGATGTGTGTGCTGAGTTAAGTCAAAGGCTGAGAAAATGGAGGGAAGGAAGAAAAATAAAATGAGGGAGAGATGACTGAACCGAGTCATCGAGGGTGTGTGGGTGACTGAATGGCTGTCTTAATGGAAAAGTCAAGTTGAATAGAAGCAAATGTTGAAAAACATACAGCAGGAACATAACACTTGAAGAAATCACAGAGCTGTGAAATGATTTTACTGCAGTTATAAATGTGTTTTTAACCAATCGCTGTGAAAGTACATTTATGTAAAAAACAGTTCTTCACAGCTAATGCAATGCTCCCTAAAACATGCTTCTCAAATTTTAGTTAGAAATTCAATTACAGTGACAAAGTTAGAGAACACACACTTGCAAGTGTCGAGATGATTTTTGAAAAAGATTTTAAAGCCTTTATTGTTCCTCTATGTGTTTGTTAGCTTGGATTGTTTTCCTCTACCTGTCTTTCCTTGTGCATTATCAGCGGTGGAACCATCGGCAGGACCATATGCGTCCTTGTGTACGTGACGTGACAAACAAAACAGGGACCTGCTCATAAATAAATTGCTCCATAGCATTTCTAGAGGTCAAAAACTCCACATGTTACCTATAAGTAATGCATGAGCCATGGTGATTTAATGCATGAATTAATTCACAGTGTATCATGAATCCGGATGAGTGAAAGAGGCCACCAACTGTTTTCTTTTAAATAAATTCATCAGTATTAATATATATATGTAGATTTATATATATTAATTAATATTTATATATAATATTATATATAATAGTTGTGACATATTTTTTTTCTATTTTTTAGATTTTTGTCGTTTAGTTGCTGCTCACTGTTTCAAAACCCCATCCAACTGAGATCAGATCATTTGTGTATGTTTGCATGAAGCCATCTGTTCTGTCACCTTTGTTGCTGAGGTTGTTCAGTGGATTGTTGACGTTGTCCACTTGTATATTTCAGATCAGAGTCGGACTTGAACTTGTACAGATGTGTTTTGGCTGCTTGAGTAATGAGTGAAGACGGAAGTGAAGTCTGACTGGTGGTAGTCTGCTGAATGACGCATGAAGCTGTCTGTGAGAACAGAGAGGGGGGATTGGGAGGGACTGAGCCACAGGGATATAAACATTATTATTATTATTATTATTATTTTATTATTTTTACCCATAGATCATCCATAGATGTACCAGTCAAACCCTTCAATAAAAAAAAAATAGAGAGACTTAAAATGTGTATATGTCCATTTTAAATGTGTATTTTTAGAGGGTGCATATTACTATACACATAAAGATTAATGCTAATAAAGATAATGTTGCTATTTCACCACAAGAGGGCAACAGTGGTCAGTCAATAGCATCAGTACAGCTGGATTATGCCCTGAGGTTTGTGCTCTCTAAGCTTTCTAGTTATAAATGCTACTTGAAATTCATATGTTACAGTTTGCACTTAAACTGCTGATTCTCTGAAAAAGGATTCACTTTAAATCTAATCGCTTATCACCTCATTTACTGTTAGTGAAACAGAGCAGCTTCACTGAGCGGCGCCGTGATCTATGTTGAACAGAGGGTCAGAGCAGCTCCACTGCGTCGACCAACATTCGCTTCAGTTATTACTAACATTAGACATTCAGCCCTGTTTGGTGTCATTAAACCCATTTATTATGTACAAATAAAATAGAATAGTTAACACCTTGTAAGACCAAGTGTCTGTTGAGTGTTTATGGGCGGATCTCATTTCCATAGGCCCGCAGATGGCAGCAGATAGGGCTTGTTATAAATCTTTTATACTGCAGCACAGCCCAGCGTTTAAACATTTGCATGCTCATGTTTCAGGGTATTTGTCCATTAAAAAGCTGTGGCCAGTGCACTGACTTCTCCATTATTTCTAGTTGATTACCCGAGCGGTTGCATTTACAGCAAGGAGAAGTGAAGGGCACCGGGCTGCCGAGCATGGCCATGGGGAGCAGACATCCCACATGGCACCCATTTATTCAGATAGCCGCTGCTTCACTCAGAAGATTAATGCCACCATGAATCCTCTCTCATCTCAACCTTGTATGAGTTTTTATCCTCCTACATTTGTGGAGTCAGCAACTTTGACTTTTAATATGTTCCTAAATTTGGGCTTAAGCTTGTTTGTTTATTGCCGTCTTTCCTGAATTAATGAGGAGCTTATCATAAATTTTCTGTTTTACCCCTGACCCGAACCTGCTCTTTGTCTGTGTCACCAGTTTGCTCCCAGTTCTCCCGAGGAGTTTACGCCATCTTCGGCTTCTACGACAGAAAGTCCATGAACACGCTGACCTCCTTCTGTGGGGCGCTGCACACCTCCTTCATTACGCCCAGCTTCCCCATTGACGCTGACGTGCAGTTTGTCATCCAGATGAGGCCCGGTTTGCGAGGAGCTGTTCTCAGTCTGCTGGACCATTACAAGTGGGAGAAGTTCGTCTACCTTTACGACACAGACAGAGGTGAGAGTGGCCGTCTGGCAAAGTGCACTTACACACACCTATGCCAACGTTCAGGGGCAGACAGATGAGTTGTAGCAGAACATCTCATCGCCTGAGAAGGCCTAAAACGTAATTGGCATGCCGAGCCCTGCTCATGCAGATGTGTCATTAAACAGTGTATATGATCAGTCTTTAACATGTAAATCCCTCTCCCCCAGTCCTTATTCTAAGTGGTCTGATACATTTTAATCTATGTCGGTAATGATCCTAAATTGCTTCACTATGTGGGTGAATCCTGCTCACAGAGGCACTCAATACTTCCTTGCTTCTGAGAAATTAGTCATTCACAGGTGCTGCTGATCCGCTGCCGTGGTACGACTGCTGCCGCCTAAGTCTCTAATCCCAGGCACTCTCTGATTATCATTTAGCTCTAATTGGATTATATAAAGAACTTCTGCATGTGTTTTATGGCCCCCTGCTCCCCTCATGTAGGCCACCTATTTACAGACTTGGATCCTCTGAGGGTCAGCATCTGGAGGCGTTAAGAAGCAGCACAACAATCTGTCTGTATAAACTGGACCACAGGCTGGTCACAGACGAGCTGTAGCGGCAGAGATACGCTGTATGGTGTCATGCCAAACATGTTTTTAAGTCATGCGTTTCAAATGAATTAGGAGATGCAGAGATGTTTTTTTCTGGCTGCGGTCTCTGCTCCTAAATGTGCCAAAGTCTACAGAGCTGTGAATTCCAAGTATTTTTAAACTGACATCGAGCATTTCTAGGACAAGTGCGCTCATTTTTCACTTCCCCTTCCTCACTTCAAACATCTCCATTTCAGGTGTCTGATCTGCTGCTCAGTAATGAATCTGATCCTCACAGAGACATTTTGTTAAAATCTACAAAAAAATGTCTGTAAGAGCCTCTTGAACGGCATCTTCCACAGTTGTGATGTGTGTGTTCAGGGTCAGGTTTGGCCTCATTAAAGAGGTTGTTATTGCTCACACTGCAGGGAAACATCACTTTTATTGATCCGGCTGATGTCCCTCTGTGGCAGGTATGAGAAGCTGATAACTGGTTTTCTGCCGTGGTTGAGACAAAGCAATTAGCGAGCGTGTAACCTCTCCTTGCAACATCACCCTTTTCAGAAGTGCCGCCTGATGTGGCCCTCAGAGCTCTGCTTGACTTTGTTGGCCTCTTTCACCTGCTGCGTCGAGGCTGACGGGCCGCCATCTGTAACGCTTTGCCCGTTTCCACAGCGTGACACAGTGTAAACACTGTAGTTTAGGATGGATTCCCACATGCTGCACAGCTTGTGTTTGCTGAGAGGCTAGTTAGCCGTCCTATTTTGGCTGGAAGTCCCATGCCGCTCCTCCCCATCAAGGCTGTGGTGCAATGTAGCCACCACTCATCCAAATGTCAGTTTAATCTTCATTATAGGAAGAGGGCTCTATTTGGGGCCAGAGAGGGACTAGCAGGGGGCTTTCAAGAGATGCTTGTCAGGAGATGATAGTTGGTTAGGACATATGACAGTAATATGGTGCAGAGGCATTGTACAATGATAGTTGAAATGTCCTTTCCCCTTACCAAGACACAGAGCCTTTCATCAGAACAAAAGCAAAGGCATCTTAAAGCCAGCTTGAGATCTGAAAATCATTAAAATGAGACTGTGCTTCCCTCCAGATCTCAGGGAAGTGGACTATGGCCTCTCTTTCATCACACACCAGAAGAGGGATTTTTTATTTTTTTTGTATCACAGCCTGAAGATGTAACTACTCATCAAAACTGTATCTGTATGATGGGATTTTGACTGTAATGGAAAATAAAATGCCCAGAGATACCACTTAACGTAGCCATGCATGAAGTTCACATTTAATTTTCAAATTTGAAATGGTATCGACATCAAATGGGTTTTGAGCTTCACTTTCATGTCGAAGATGCCGTCCTCTTGACAGCAGTATGCTCCTGATCTAAACTATTTTAACTAAATCATACATTCACAGGAATTATTTAACAATCAGTGCAGTTTATTTTCCTGCAGCTGCTTTTTACAGGAGTCTCTCATTGGTTCAGCCCACGTCTCAATATACAAAAGGAGAAACTGAGGAGGACACAGTTACAGAAGGAGCACAAGAAAGAAAAAAAACAAACTTTACACTTTAATGCACATGGGTCATTAAGTGCATGTTTATCTGCTGCACTTCAACATCACCTATTTATCCTGGATGTACTGACTATGAAATGCCCTCATTAAATAGACTAATGGCTAATGGGAGAAAACCTCTTCAACTGAATAACATCTGGCTATTACCAGCTGGCCACTGAGAGAAGGTCCTCACTGGGTGTTTTCATGTTTAGCTAATTTACTGCCAATTATATGTAAAACTTAAACATTTCACAACAACTACCACACTATGCTGTTCATGCCAAGAGTTTAGTTCAATAATGTCAGTCCTAAAACCAAACAATACGGTGTTTTCTCAGTGATCAACATCCGTATTTTCTATTACAAAGAGTCTGTTGTGTTCACAGTGAGGTTTTGTGATTTTAATAGTTGGTTTTAACCAAGAAAAAAATCATGGAGTCCCTGTCTACACGCCTTAAGCTGCTGTTTTTTAATGAGCTTCACAGTCTGGCTCTGAGGAAACAAAAGATTGTACTGATGTCAACAGACACACAGTCCAACTTCTGTTGTGAAATATAAAATAAAAAACACAAAAAAACATTTTGACAGAACATGAGGATCACAAAAGATAAAATCCAGCAATGCACAGTCTGTTCTCCATTTGATATTTAAGTAAGTGGTTGTATTCAATTACAGTTCGTACACTTCATCATCGTCCTCTCTGCGATGACCTCAAGGTCTTCTGACTAAAGCAGTAATAGAGAATTATTAATCACTTTGTTGGCATTGATCAATATGTACAGTATTACATTTTAGAAGAATTATGCTTAAGCTGTTTTTTTCTTTGCATTTACTGTATTAAAATCAGTGTATGAAGAAGTACTCTGATCCTTCACCAAGCCTTCTCTTAACAGAAAAATGTGATTATCAAAGCTGCAAATACTCAGATAATGGCGTACATTATTACACAGTATTGGATTACTATTAGGACGTTTATGCGTATGCATTTCAGTATTTTAGCAAATTGAGGAGCAAATTTGAACACATTTCTAGACAGCTTACATTGAGATTACTTTGGTTAGTTTTGCTGTTTGAGACTGAGTCTGGTTGAATCATAGTCTTTGTTTACCATATAATACATTCATGCATCATACTTTGTATTTTGTGTATAAAATATTACTTTGTAACTTTAGCTGTCACAAAGATGTAATCATCAAGGAGTAGAACATCTTCCATGTAGCATGAAATACAAACTTAAGAACAGTAGAGTGATTGGGTGAGTGTACTTGTGTGGGATCCTAATGTGTAATCTAATGCTGTCTGCTGTAGTCCTCCTGATTCATGAACTCTGCATAATGCAAAGTAGAGCCTAATTTCTTTTGGTTGCCGTCAAAATGAAGGAGAGCAATCTAACAATATTACCCTCAGCTCCTGACAAATGGAGACGGTGAGGATGGTGAAGAATTTGCATTCGATGTGTAATCACACTGCCCTGCTGCTGAATGTCTGGTTGGTTTCGTCTCCGCAAGGAAACATCTGATTAATTGCATGCTGCTAAAGAGCTGCACTCAGCAGTCAGGCACACAGGCTCATTAACAAAGAATGGGAGAGAGAGAGCAAATGGCACCAAGCAGCTGTTCCACTCTGTGAACACCTTAATGCAGCTTCACTTTGAAATGGACACATATCAATAGGCCTTGACCTCCCCTCTGTGGGTAAACAGTGTTGTCCTCTCAGGCCATAATATTGGGACTGAGGCAGCGATTCATCAATCAGGCTCTTCTGCTTCAAGAGAGCTGTTTTCTTCTCCCGTTCAAGGACCCTATTAAGCTTCATAGTGAACATACAAAGAGCAAAGGACAGTGTAACTGGGATACACATGTAACAGAATAGCACGTAGGTGCTGAGAGGTGTTTTTCTGTATGGCAGGTTTCAAAGTACTCTGAAAAACAAAGAGATGTAGATGAGAAAGCACAAGGCTGGCACTTAATAAAAAATATCTCCAAGGTTAGAGAGGACTCTGTTAAATTCAAGAAACTTTCACAATTGCCTTTTTCCTTTTGTTGTTTCAGGGAACACATTTATTTGACTTCATGCTTTCATGAATCCTTTTTTAGTCAGTGTTGAATACATTTTAAATTCTCTGTGGGAATCAGATTGCCGTTAGATTTACAACTGGGAATAGAGTGTGTTTGGATGCCGCATGCGTGTGTGTGTGTGTGTTGTGCGGTGACCTCATTGGTGAAAACCTCAAACGGTGTTGTGCATTCACTGAGAAGATGCAGCTGAGGCGTTGGCTGTCTCTGAGTGTTTCTGCATGAACCAAACCTCCTCTGTTATCAAGCACTCAATCCGCTCTGCCAGACGCCCAAAATGGCACCAATTGATCCGTGCACATCCACGCATGCAGAGGCAGCGCAGCTTGAAAAACAGCATCAAACAACATGTAAGCGCCAGACTTTCTGCTCCATACTGCAGCATCGAGCCCATTATAGCAACAAAATTATGTCTGTTTGAATTATTGTTCAGCACACTAAAGCTTTTCTGCAGTTCACCTGTGTCTGTATCTTTTATTACGGGTAAGTTGGATTATTGATGCAGTTCTTCCTCGCGTTCAAATATAAAGACACATCTCCTCTGCTGAACAGACTGGTTGACAGGCTTGCATTACAGAGAATGTAACACACTGGTGTAGCTCCAGCAACCTTGAGGAAGACATTACGTAACTTTAAACAGTTGCATCACTTTGTAAACCTTTGTTCTGTGCTTGAAAAGGGGGAGTTGTGATGCTCGGTCTCATTACAAATAGTTTAGCATCACCGCATAACAGTCTGCCAAGATATGTGAACAAAGCCACTGCTGCATCAGTCTAGCAGGCATGAGTGGCTCAACTGGCAAGTGTGGATAAAAAACAGAGGAAAAAGATCATTTTTGCCTCATGTCCATTCACACATGTTTCAGGTAGTTTAGTCACTATTCCAGTCTAACAAGAACGTGTCTCAGTGTTGAGATGATTTCTTCAGGACCCTGGACAGTTCCTGCCTCTCTCACAGCTCTCTCTGCTATAAACTGTACTCTATTTGTATCATTTATTTTTATCCACTCTTCTTGCATGTTTCTATTTATATCTACCATTTATGCTGTTCTACTATTAACAATTAAATGTTGGAATATTAGATGCCTGCAGATGTCTTCATACACGGCATCATAAGTCACTGATTAGACCATTTTTCACAGCCGACATTTTGACTTGTCACAGTTGGAAAAGCACAGATGTTACTAATACCATCAATGATGCTGCTCTTGTACTCAAGTGTCAGAGTAAGCTGTGGCAGTGTGATCGTGTGCCAGCCTGCACAATGTCAGGGTGCGATTCAGGAAACATTAAATACATTATTTACACTTGTGCTTTTTCTGCTGCGGCCTGTCAAAATATCTTACATGTGGTTATATACTGTGATATTGTTCTATTTTCATATAAAAATCAGGTTAGAATTTTAATTCTGACACCGACACCAACATCAAAGTAGTGGCTGGTTGTGACAGATTGTTACATGTGTGCAGTTGGGCTTTCTGCTGTTTTGGGGAGCTCTCAGTGAGTGTTAACAAACAGCAAAGATGAATAAATCTAAGTTCAATTAACACTGAAGGAGGAGATTGGGGTAGTGAACAACACTAACTCTGTCAGCAGCAGTCTGAGAGCTGTCAGGTCTGGACTGTGCACCTGCAGTTATATCACAGGAAGTTCATAGTTACACTGCTGAGAATGTGTTAATGATGGCAGTATAAAAGTGTGTTGAACACTTAGCTCTGTTCAAACAACAGCTGTTAACTGTGTCTCAGTCTCTTGTTATTCATATGAGGCATCTTGAATGCAACCTGAAGCTTGATCAGTCATATTTGCTGTATTGGTTACAAATAACAAAATACAGTCAGCACCTACTCGCCTGCCTCTTGATTCATAATGATGTCACTTAAAAAAAAATGAGAAATCAATACCTTTAACATCAGGTGTGATTCCACTTATCCTGTTCGTATTGTCTGATCACTCCTGCCGGCTGAGGGAGTAAACAGGGTGAGTTGTTCAAGAGCACGAGGTTTATTTCAGCTAAAGAAAAAGACTTATTTTCTCTCCGCAGCTCAACATTGTTGTCTCAGCTGCTCACAGACGAAGGAATAGCCGCATCTTCAAATGAATAGAGAAGAAAATGAAACTGTACGAAGGCGAAGAGTGAGGGAGGGAACAGAGGAGTCAGCAAAGCCTTTGTGCTGCTTCTGTGTCAGAAAACAGCAAATGGCACAGAGGGCCAAGCACTGTCAGACATGCTGTCAGATGCACCGAATGTTTTTTACTACATCAAATTTGCAGCCCCCTCCCATCTTTTTCTGTCAGATTCAGGTTGTCATATCTAATCTGCTCTAAGCTCAGCACCTAGCATGGCTGAATATGAAACCAGGTGACTAATAGAGAGCTTCTGCTTTATTAGGCGCTGCTCTGTTTATGCCTCACCTCTTGTTTCTGTGTTGTTCAAATGCCTCTCATCTATTTCAGGACACTTGCTTTCAGGATAACGCAAGGCCATTACAACAGTCGTCTTTTTGCATTATGAAAGAGATTGATGTGATGTGCGCTTCCCTGTTTGCCCAAGAGAAAACGCCATTTTTATTTGCTTAAGAGATGGGAGGGTGGTTTTTTTTGTATACAGCAGGAGAAAAAGAACAGGCCGTTATTGCAGCTGTCACTGATGGGCAAGAGCCATCCATTTCTTTGTATGTGGCCCAAATACAAATATCTCTGCTGTGTGCGTCTCAGTCTGTCACTCTGTCTGTCTTCATGTTGTTTTGTGTGTATGACTTTTGAATCAAATTATAGAATTACAGCATTTAAATATTCAATTAAGGTTGAATTTAACTTTCATAAAAGATGAAAGGAAACAGGAGGAGAAATGCTCAACATTCTGTCAGTAACTTTGCAGCTGTCATTAGATAAGAAATAATCTGTTTGATTAGCTCTGATCAGGGATTTGGCAGGGGTGGGTGGTGTGGGGGTGCAGGGCTCTCTGCAGTTCAGCTAATTTGGAGCAGGGAGCTGTTATCTACATTGGACTGCATTTGGAGTAGGCGTTGTTAGGCTAATTGTACTCAAAAGTGTCCTTTTACTGTCATTTGGCAGCTTTAATCCTTTTTATTTCACCGGCTCTGTGAGTATTACCCACTGAAAACAGTCTTCTTTGTTGAGCCACGTACAAGCTCTTAGATTTTTGGGAGATTTCTCTGAAGTAGGTTCAGTGGCTTTGTCTGAGTCCCCTTCGGTGTCGCACTCAGCTTTGGGCATCCCATGACAACGGCGCAGTTCAGATGCCTGCAAGAGAATTTTAAAGAGGTCACCTTCTCCAGGGAGGGGGAGGGACGACTGAGTCACAGTTGAGACTGCACACCACGCTCAGCCGTCATGTGAGCCGCTGCCCAAGACGGACAAGAAGAAACACACGGCCAGGTGCCAGCAGAGCCTCAGTCTGCCTCTTCCTTACAGCTCTGTTTGTCACAGAGGATATAAATCTAGATAAAGTGACCTTTTTACTCAAAATTTGATCAACTATTTTTCCTTCAGGATTTAAAAATCTAGCCACGTTTAGTCAAGTAATTTGTGAAAAAAATCGAGGAATGATTTAATGTTCTCCTTTATTCCAAAGTGCTATATATGGCTATGAGTCTCCTGCAAAGTTTTTGGTTCACAGTTGAACCCAGTAGTGTTATGCTTTATAAAAAAACAATCCTCTGAGCTGCAAAGAACATATCTGTGGAGTATATACTGATCTCCTGGGCAGTGATGTGTGGGCTACTAAGCTCATATATTCAAGAGAATCCCACATACAGGCCAACTCTGCTTTGTGCCGCCCGCTCGAACAATTCCCGTCATCTTTAGGCTTTTCTTTGGGTACATTCTGTGGACAAACTTCAAAGGAAAGTGTGCTTAACAGTTTTTTTTGTGTTTGTTGACTTGAGCGTAAATGCAGTAAGGAACATAATGTCAGAGCTGTGCTTATGGCATGGAAGCTTAAAAGGATCCAACTTTTCTAACAGCTTTTTTTTGGAACAGCATATGTTGTGTTGCTTTGTGCAGGATTGTTAGTAGTATCTGGCCACCTCATCTTACACAGTAGATCATTAGTTTGCTTCTTATTTGCATGGTATTTAAGCATCTTCACTATTGTCGGCATGTGGTAGGTCTGTTTATCACCACTCGTCTCTCCAGGAGGACTCTTTTCCTTCTCTTTGAGTTGCAGCCAGTAAAAGATTTTTTTCAGTTGTGAGCTGGTAAAAGACCAAACTGTCCGTGCGAGTCCTGGTGCAGTGTGAACTGCAGAGGAACCAGATGTTGCAGTAAAAGCTAGAAGGTTGTTTTTATTCTTTTGTTCATTGCATGCGGATTCAGTATCCATGTTTCCCTGTGTGTGTGTGACATCAAATCACAGTGAAGGTGCTTGTATCACTTTACGTAGGCAAATAATCTAAATATGTTAAGTTCCTCTTGAACCAAAAAGAAAAGTTACATTAAAAAACAATGAGCTGAAAGAAATATGTTGTATCAGCAAGTCTGATAACACCCTAGACTTGAGTGGACTTCTCCTGTTTGTTTGTGGACATTTTGTTTCACATTTGAATGTTTAGCATTAGTGGTTTGGAGTCAGAAGTGACCATATTTGGATATGAAGGTAGGAGTGAGGAGGTGGGTCTAATTATTGACATTGCCCCAATTTGTATGAGACTGAGGTTCGGGGCTGGTCTCACTGAAGACCAGATCTGTCAGTCAAACTAAACACACCCCTAAATTTTTTTTTTTGAAGCCAAATATCGTTTCTTTTTTTTTCAGCTCACTTCAGCTAATGACATCAGAATGACTTGTAGAAAAAACATTGCCACAAATTTGCTGAGTACTTCATGATTGAAAAGGATTATTTTTGGATTGAAGTCAATTAGAGGCAGAGTTTTGTAGAGCAGCATCTATTGACCATCAGGGGGTATTCATTTCTGCATTCATTTTTGAAGATCTGGTTGCTTTGTACATGTCTATATACAGTCTATGAATAAAATGTAATGACTGCTTCCATTTGTTAAAGTAGCCATTTAATCCATAGTTAATTTGAAAGTATTGATTATAGCCTCAATACAGTAACATTAATTGGTGGTCATTGGAGGCAGAAGAACTTTGAAACAGCCTGAAACTGACTTTATAATCCGTAGACACACAACATCATCACAGCAGTTTGGACTTACCCTATAAAACCCATTTAACCAACGTTTACTGTAAACAAGTATCGCAAAACATATGCAAAATACAGCTGAACACATACAGCAACCAAAACATCAAGATATATTGAGTAGATATTGTCTGAACCAGCAAAACCTCCCCAGACCATAACACTGCCTCTCCTGTGTTTGACACTGGGAGTGTTTTCAATCATTTTAAAGTCTGAAACATGTGTAATCAGGGTGAAACATGTACAACAAGCTGAGTAGATCCCTTTGTCTGTACATGGTCTTTGTGGTCATTGGAAAACCATTGGTTTTATAAGGTGTGTCCAAACTTTTGACTGGTGTTGTATGTTGTTCTGTTTTGGTCTCCACTGACTTCTGAGAGGAAACATGTACTGCACACGTGCAGGAAACTAAAACAGTAACAGAAGCTGATAAATATGTATTTATATCTGACCACACCTGAAAACTTTAAATTCCAGTACACAGCAGTGAACTGATTCATGTTTTCCTGGGCATCAGGGTTGTTTTTGTTAAACATTGTACTTGTGTGAGAGATTAAATAGTTTTGGTGCTATTTTTAGCTTTGTGACAATATGCTCCTGATACTGAATATGTATTATTCTTCAGGTCGCTGCTGAATAATTGACTCTGTAAAATGTCCTTGATGGTTGTCCTGCCTGCTGGCTGTTGTTAAAATGTACCATCTGTTTACAAAGTCAACCAAAACTCTGTCTGTCATTGTGTGCCGACTGATAAATCACACAGTGTTAATACTCACTGAGAGACTTAGGTGTCCTTTTACATTCACATTTTGTATTTACATTGTTGTCATAGAGCAGTCTGAATGTCACATTCAGTTAATTCCCTCAGTTCAGGACTTTTGAACTAATCTTTTATTTCCAGATATCTTTAATTGTAGCTATACTTAATAGCTTAACATCAACAAGCTCATACAAACCCAAAATATTCAGCTTACTTTAGTTTGTGAAATGAACAAAAATAAAACTCTCAAGGGAATCGTTTGTAAATCCCCCAAATCCTTTTTCTTAAGCAGCTACTAACACGTTTCAAAATGTCAAGCATATCCCAGCTTACAGTGTTCGGTGCCACGTGTCAGGATGCTGGGAGGAGAGCTGACACTCAGCTTCTGCCTTTTCATTTCCCTTCAGCCACCAGTGATATCATGTGCTGGATACTGCTTTTGATACCGGTCAAATAAAGAAGCACATGTTTCTGCATGTTTGACCTGATAAAGTCTAGACGATGACAGAGTCGGGGCCAGACAGAGGTCAGCTCAGCAGCCTCTTATCAAACATCAGACTCCTCACAATGCATCGTGACATGACGTCCCCTTTGAATTCCTAAACCTCTCCGAGCATCAGACGTGTGAACACACATCTCCGTTGCCTCTTTAGATTCCTGAGTGGGTAACGTGGTGGCGCCCAGCGAGAGCCACTTGTCTTTAAAGGCCATACCTGATCTGAGCGCTGTCTGCTGTGCACTTCACTGTGAAGGTCACCAGCAGGGGAGGGGTGGGGGTGGACCTGTCAGCTGAGGCGCTGTGGTTGGAATACTTAGGAGCTCTATTGGGAACATGTCAACTCGCATGTCCATTCGTAACAGTTTCAAGTGAATGGTTGAGCCGGTTGAGAACAGCAGGTTGTTTTTGCAGTTTTTACAGCTCTGATTAAATCACATTTTGGATTTTGAATTATTGCACATAAATGTTGAAAAGAAAAGGCCTTTTTAATATTATAAGATCACATCCCTTGTTGTTTTATTCACTTTCTTAACAATGTTAGCCCATAACATTACAAAACTTGTACTTGTTTGTCACATATCAAAGTTCCCACTTATCCTATTTTTGCCAGAAATCCATCCCAATACAGAAGTTATATGCTCTTGAAAGTTCATTTCAGGTGGGCCTAAAAAACAGATCTATAAACCCTGCTCCTCTTTCTCAAAGAACAATAGTATCTCTCCTTAGTAGTCATTATTTTTTGTATCATAGCAACTTCAGCCATTACAGACCATGTTAGGTGCTGAGATGTATCAGTATTTATTTACTGGGACCAGTGTTTCCATTACTTGCTACAGTTACAATGTACTTAGGAGCCACATGTGCATCAAGTGTTATTATGGCAGTAACTCTGAGCTTTTATAGCTTTAATTGGATTTAATTGTGTGTTTCTACATTTTCTCTCTCTTTCAATAGTAATAAACATTATAGCTTTCAGTTCTTATGACCTTGCAAAGTGGAAATTATAAGCAGACTCCACAACCTTGTACATTTTAATTACAACAACTAAAGAGGATTTTAGCAATGAGAAAGGCTCAGGTGTTAGGTGTGAAAATCTGAGCTTCATTTCACTTATGGAGTTTTTAAGGTGAAATCCTGTTGACATTACAAATTCAGTGTTTACAGTGAAGTTTCTTCAAGCATCTTAAAAGTTTAGAGAGTTATTAAAGTTGTCCTCCAGCCATGTTCTTAGACATCTGAACATTCTCCGCTTTGAATAATAATTTGTGAATGAGAGAAGAAAAGAAAAGTTGCTTAAAGTTACATAATACTGTTTCATATTGGATTATGATTTACTCCTTCAACTCAGATTTAGGCGAAAACACGTCTGATGTGAACCACTGCACGTTCACCTCTCTGCACAGTGAAGGTCAAATCTAAAAGTGAATTCACAAAGAGCAAAACATTTTTCAGTGGAAGAGGCTTTAAAATGCAGCTGTAATGACAAAAACAAGTCAATAATTCAAGAAATGAGCAACTTTAATATTAAAAGTGAGAGTCTGATGAGGAAAGGGCTTTCACAGGGCTACTGTCTGTTTTATAATACAATATACACACCTTTACAAATAATGCATGGAGAACAGACGAGTGTAAAGTCTTAATGAGCACTGACATCTTTACATTTCTGTGGCACATAATAAAACATGCATGCAGGAGGGGATATGACAGTTCAAGTAGCCATGATAGTAAAGCAATCTGACTTGTGCTGCAGGGAGGTTGTGCATTATTTGACTGTGATACAGAGTGAGAACCGGTTTTCATTTAGCCTCTGTAACGCCTGCTTCCAGTAGAGAAGCTCAGCAGCCGACTTGTATTTACATAAACACATTTTACACCAGCTTATTCAGCAGCCACAATAATATCTGTTATTTTATGGAATCAGCAGTTTTATCCCTGCTATGAAATGAAAGGGTAACACAGCATGTGATGCCTCTCGTTTAGCCCAGTCAGCTGTAGTGTGTTGGATCTATTTAGCTTTAGTTATGACCCAGTACAGCACATAACGAGCTGCCGCCGCCGCCGCCGCCGCCATCATGCGTTTTCACCAGGATCAGATAATGGAAATATGCAAATTTCTGATCAATGTTGTCCATCTCTGCACTCTGAAGCTTTTATTTGTTCAGCTGTGATGATGCTATTTTCATTGCTTATAATTTTGTCTTCCAGCAAAATATTTAAAATGCAATGAATTTGATTGGTATGCAGCTGCAGTGATTTTAACCATATTTAGTCAAACTCCTCAGGGGTTTAAACACAAGCTTGTACTCATAGGAATATATTTGATATTTAAAAAAGGTCAGTCTGAGGTCTGCTGCTTTAATACAGAGATGGACTGTCACCTGACAAAAGACTGACCACTTTAAAAAGGCAACATGGCCTCATGCCTGTGGCTGTGACCCATTTTCTGTCACTTCACCTCACTGAGCCTGTGTTTGTTAAGATCTTTTATGGCTGTGTCCAAGAAAACTTTAAGACCAGCATATATACCTTCTGTTAGAATAAAATGACCTCAGCTGATGGCTGGTTTGACTCATTTCGATTCATGAATCAAGTTTGTTTTTCTAAAGGCAATGTTAAAAAAGGATCATAACAAATTTAGCTTTACGAGTCACTGATGTTTCTGTTTAGCTGATTTAGAAACCACCTTTCTACGACTGCTGACCGTAAATCCCTAACTCCCCTTTGTGAACTCTTAGTGGAAATGTCCAAAATCCCCCCACTGGTGTGATGTGGCTTTTCAGTGTCACCGCTCAGCCAGGTTACTGTTGGCTCAGCTTCTTCCTTTCATATGTGTCATCTACTGATTCATCCCGTGCCACAGTGAGCTCTGCACAGTAGACACAACACGGAGTTACACCAATTGAGCTTTGTGAAGTGCTTCATTAGCAGTCCATTACACTGTATTTCGCTCTAGTACACGTTACGTGTCTCATTGTTGTGTCTCGTGACACCTCCAGCCTTAAATTTGCAAGTTTGACTTCTTCAGTCAGTCAGGAGAGAGATAACTGTGGTGACCTCCAGTGACACACTGCCACAGCAACATGGGACACTCAGTTAATAGTTAGTTAATTATGCTCGGCAGCCCCTTTATCTTTGTTAAACGTCTTGCAGCTTTAACTTAATCTTCTGTGAGATGTCTCTATGGACTTTTGCTCAATCTCGTCTCCGCTCCCGGATTTGCTTTTTCTATCAAGTTTTTGTTTTTACTTTCCTCTTATCCATTTGGCAGACAGAGGAGTCATTCATCTTGTATGTGACAGCAGTAATGTATACAGAAACACACTCTGCAAATGCGTTTTTGCAAAAGCTTCTTTGTTTAATTCATATGCAGTAAGACAAAAAGGGTCCTCAGCACTGCTATTAAATGGCTTTACATTTAGTGTCTCATGCTGTGCTATTAAAACGCCTTTATTTGGATTTAGAAGTGATTTTCCTCCACCCATCTACTTTAAGCAGCTGTTCATATCTCATATTCTGTGGATTCTGTGTTTTCTGAAACCACTTCAGCGTGTTTCACTGGGTACACTTCATTGTTTACTTCCCATAAACATTTTCTGTCTCCGCTTATGTGACCATTACATGTCTTCCAGCAGCGCTTACAAGAGGATTTTATTGTTCAAACATATTAACAATGTGAACAGGAGTCTTTCTAAATGGACATTAAACACGTTGCTACCCGTTGCTGAAAGCCAGAAGACTCTTGCAGCTCTTTTTATTTTTTTCTTTGAAGCTCAGTTTGGATTCTCAGCACATTTTTCTGCTTGTGTGCTCTGAAATCCAAAGAGACAGTTGTGTGATGGAGCTCTTTCTCCCTCTGTTCCCCCAGGTTTTACAATCCTCCAGGCCATCATGGAGTCGGCTGTAGCCAATAACTGGCAGGTGACAGCTCGCTCGGTGGGGAACATCGTGGACCCCACAGAGTACAGACGCATCATTGAGGAGATGGACCGCCGGCAGGAGAAACGCTTCCTCATCGACTGTGAGGTGGACAGGATCAACTCGATACTGGAACAGGTATTGAACCAACACACACACTGTGACTTCAGTCTGCTAGAGACAAACAAACACAGTGGACACAAAACTACTTAAATATCATTGAATTATTATTATCCTATGTCCTATTATGTCCTTCCTTCATCTTCAGAGCTCAGCATGTCCCATTGTTTCTAAAGTTGTCAACATACTGTCTTATCCTTGGGTCTCAAACACCATCTGTGTTTTTCTTTATTACCCTAAGCACTTGGAGTGCTTCATGATTGCTTTACATCACAATATTCTCATTTAGAAATGATGTTAAAACAGGTGAAACCAGTACATTAACTGAGGGTGGTTATTTGGTATTTTTTTGTGTGTGTGCACGTCGTCAGGTCACCTGGGCTTAATTCACGTGGAGGAATTAAACAGCCTCCTCGTCCTTGTTTCCTAGGTGATCATCAGCTACAGTTTTCCCACATGAGTCTTGATTCAGATGCAGCACTTGCTAATGTGAGCTGCTCACTGTGGCAGCACCGCAGAGGATATTTTATTGCCAAAAAATGTTTTGAATGAGGGTTAACTGGGGAATTTGCTTAGTTACTCAAAAGATCATTTGTGTTCATTTAGAGGATTAGAAGCATGTAAGGCACAATTATGTTCTGCAAATAAAATTTGAAATGTGCTCTTTCTCAAGGTACCTGCAGTTAAATCTTAGACCTCTTTTTCTTCTCTCGGAGAAATAACAGCATCAGGTCACTCAAACCAATCCAATCTTTATTTTTTCATTTCAAGCATGAACAATTTAAAGCTAACCTGTGCTGTTTTTGACCACTGGTAGTACACTGATAATACACCTGCAATCATGTCTAGCAATACACCAGTAGAGTACTGCACAACACAGTGGATCTCATCACAATCTATTCTATAGTTGTTGAGACATTTCCACATAAACCAAAGTGGTACACTGGCAGTCCCGGTGTCACACCGCTAACATGGTTAAAAATGTATGTGTGGGTAACTCTATGATTAAATGATACAAGTTAACCACCGCCTCTGCTTCAAGTAAGTGTGCTTGTATATGAAAATTTAATTTGCAGTGAACATTTTAAAGGTAGTAGCGCTGTAGAGGACTGTGTACTCACTGCAGGGAGTCAGCTGGTGATGGTGATGGATCCATGGATGGATATCAATATAACAATAAGAGAGGAGAGAGGAAAATACTGCTCTCTTTTCAAGCTTTCCTTGTTTTACCACTCAGTACATATGCTGCATGTACTCTCTATGTGGGCTGCAAATAAAACTATGAAAGAGCAACATAAAAACTTTATGTGTGATACTATAACTTGAACTGAAGCGCCCTACAAAATAAAACCTCCACAACAAGAGGACTATCTGTGCTTTGGCTTTCTTTTCCTTTTCTCTTTTTATGATGTTGACTGCAAGGGAAGCCCTTGAAAATGAAGTTCAGTCTTTTTAGTGTCTCATTACTGTCCCTTCATGAAGGGTATGAAAACAAATTAAATATGAGACTGGTCTACCCAGAAAAATAACACCAATAGTTTACTTTTCTGATTTTCCTTTTCCTCGCCAGCACTGTGTTGTAGGCATAAAAATAACTACTGTCCTCTCTCAGAAACAAAAATGGAAGTGGCTTGATATTGTTACTGCTGCTGCAAAGTGCCTGGGAGGAGGTCAGGGTGGGAGCTGATCTTTTTTCTGGTCTTATGGTTACTAAGTAGTTTTTGTTTCAGCTTATATGAATCCGTATTTGAACAGTCATGCGGGTTATTCCTGTGGTTGCTCGCAAATAACAAATCAATGTCACTGTTTAGAGTTAAGGACAAAATGTGACAAATTTCACAACTAAATTAAATATTGTAGCTATACCGCACACAGCTGCACACCACCGTAATGTGCTACAAAAACCATTAAGCCCCCCAAGTGTCGTCTGTTTTCTGTGTGTGTGTGTGTGTGTGTGTGTGTGTGTGTGTGTGTGTGCTCATTTAAACCATTAATCCCAGGCACATCTTAACCTTCTGTTCTTCACTGAGCTATTTGTGTGTAAAGGCTTCTGCCCTCTACATAACGATCTTCATTATCGCCGGCCTTACGAGTTTTACTGTGACCTTCACTGCAGATCCGTCTTCATTTCCTGTGATGCGATGAAGTATTTTTAGTGACGGCGCTGAACATTTTCATTAATTAAAGCAAGTTTGCTTTTCTCTGCGCTTCACGCTGCTACGGAGGGTTTCTTCACATGTTCTCAAATTGCCCCCAATATTAGACTCGAGTTATCCAATCAGATAATGGCAGGTCAGTCTGTGTCACGTCAGGCGGATCCAATCGTAATCTCTTTTCTGTGGCGGATTAATGTGAACCGCGGCCTTGTAGGCAGCATCTGTCAGACGAGCGACTCTCCAGATGCTCGAGAGTGGCAAGACACGTCTGCATCTCCTGAGAACGATTCCTTATGCGAGCTTTGACATCAACACTTGCTTTAATGTAATATCAGCTCCCAGTGTAAGTAGGACACACTGTCCCATAACAGCAACAACAATGAGCCTACTATAAATAGCCTACCCTCCTAGCCTGAGGGAAGATCTCTCACAAAGGCAGTAGTGAGCAAACACAACTGAGATCACTCAGGCATCAGGAAGCAACCATTCTGGACATTTATTTTTTCATTAATTTTTTTTTATACCTGCAGCCAGGCTGTTATATCAACTCAGTGCATTATTAATGAATTTATGTGCAGACATCTATCTACAATTTGTGCAAATAGCTTTCATCATCAAGGTACTTTCAGTTGCTACAGGTTTTATTTGTTGATAAATGTGCTGTGGGATTTTTTTGGTCCTCTCCCGGCTCCCTTACCACCTTTAGCAGTATCATTTCACTCATCCCTTCAGTAAAGTAAAGACGGGGCAATAAACACCTTTAAGGCTTCTCATCAATAATAGAAGCACAGTGGATTTGTTATCGCTCCCAGAGAGGACCCATCACCTCCAGCCCTCTCCTGCACAGACAGAGAAAGAGTCAGAGGGAGAGAGAAAGAGAAAAAAAAGCCTGGGAAGGCAGAGAGCTTGTGGGAATTGAGCCATGTAGTGTGAGTCTCCCTGTGTAGTAGTGTGGAGGGAAATAGGAGAAGTGCTGAACACCCAGAGGTGCACTGGAATTCCACACCCAGTGTAGTGAGGATATGGTCGGACAAGATACTGTAGTTGGATGAAATTACGTGTGCAGATATGTGATCCTGGGAATCACAATTTTGTTTACTCCTTTATTCTGTGCTACAATGGTTATAATGGCAATAATCTGTATAGTCTGATGTGTTAATGGTGGGATGAGGAAGAAGAATCTTCTGGAGACTGGGTATCTATGTACCAAATCTCATGGCAATCCATCCTGTAGTTGTTGAGCTATTTCCACCTAAACCACCTGGCAGCCCAAGTGTCACACCACTAACATGGTTAAAAATGTATGAGCGGGTAACTCTATGATTAAATGATACAAGTTAACCACGTTGTAACCACCACCTCATTTGAACATTTAATTTGCAGTGTGAAGATTTGAATGCTAGCATCACAGTAGAGGAGTGTGGAGTCACTGTGAAGAGTGTAGGGAGTCAGTTGGTGGTGATGATATTATTAATAGTGTTTGTTAAGATAAGAGTGTTTGTTAGTATTTTTGAAAGAAATGCATGTAGTATGTTTAGTTTACGCTTCAAAGCCAGAGTGCTTGCTGGTGAGGTACTTACTTTACCACATTGACTGTATGAAACCTTAACTTTAGGTACAAATGAAAATATGAAAGAGCAGCGTGAAAAGTATACGTGTGATACCCCAGCTTGAACTAAAATGCCCTACAAATAAACCGCCACAACAAGAGAGCTGTCTTCTGTGCTTTGGCCTCCTTTCTCTTTTCTCTTCTTTGACTGTAAAAAGAAAACATGGCTTCTGAAAAAGGAAAACACTGACTGTAATAGAGGAAGTTTTTGTATAGGCTTCTTTGTTGCCCAGGTATCCAAAGCAGACTCGAGAGAAGTCTGAGTTAAAAGCAGCCCAAATGAAAAACAACATCAAACACTCGCAAGTGGGAGAATTGGCAGGTGTACAACGGCAACAAGGAGCGAGAGAACATTACATCTTCATACGCATTTTTCATTTTGTTGAAACTGGCATTCAATAAGAAGAGTGTGTGAAGTTAAGAAGTGTGTAGCTGATGGCTACTACAAACAGAGGCAGCAGCAGCTTTAACTGCCACACTGTGCACAGTCTGTGTGCTTGTGTTGTGCTGAGGTAATTCAGTAAACAGTAAGGCTGAAATCATTCTACATACATGTGTATAAGACAGGAAGAGGCGTTTTATTGTGCGGCACAACTACCACGGTGAAGTTGTGCTGCAGCATTTGAAGCAATGTCTTTCATCCTCAGTCTTTCATACTCTGCTTCTTTGACAGTTAAATCCCTCGTCACATTTTGCCCCGTTTCGAGGAGCATAACAATAATTAGTTGACTCGTGTAAAAGGACAGTTATCAACTTCAGGATGCCTGTTCCAGTTCTGAAGAAGACAGATGACAAATCACCGTAACAAAGAGAAGCCTCCATCAGTGGGAAGAGAGTCAAATCCTTTTGAAGGCACTTGGGCAGACATCCAGCTCCGCGCAGGACTGTGGCTCCAGCCTGCTTAATTAGAGTCGATCCCCCCGGGAATATTTAGGCTGATGGTCCTGCAGCTCGGGCCGGCTCAGGCCAGCCTCAGACAGCACAGCACAGACCTGTTCATCCAGACACGAGGACAGGAGGAGCCCTAAGGGTGGACAAATAAAGATAATTGAGACCTGGAACAACTGCTCTCTCTCTCTAGCTGTGTCCTGGAGTCACACTTTGTCTCCTCCACAGTGCAGTGAGACAGATCCACATTTCTGATTATGTCCTCAACAAGGAGGTGAATACTAATGTGTTGTAGATGTAACATGAGTCTGTGTGCTGGGTTTATTTGTCTCTTAGCTATGATTCATTTGATTGTAATGCACTGGCGGGGGTTGGAAGATGATGCACTGTGTTTTATTTTTAACTGCAGAGTTTAAAACTCAGCCCATACTTGCAGGGAGACATCCTGCAGATACGCCAATATCGTATTACTGGTTGAGAGATTGGACAACAGTTGTGGATAGAGAGCTAAACTTTAAAGAAATACTCAGATATTTTGGAAAACACAGTTGCCAGCCAGGTGAAAAAAAAATCAACACCACCCTGTCCATCATCTGACTGATAGATATGAAGCCAGCAGCTGATTAGTGTAGCTTAGCACAAAAACTAAATCTGCCTGAATGAATGAGATATAACATGTTAATTTGCAATCTGTGTGCAAGTCTTTGACAGAGCCAGGCTGCGTCCCTTTTCCTTCCAGGCTTTATGCTAAGCTGTGTTAACTCTCGTGAATCTGATGTTGATCTTCTCATATTACATTTGGCGAGAAAAGTATTTTTTTCTGAAATGTTAAATTCAAATATTCTTTTAAAGGCACCTTATGGAGTTTTCTTGTAAACAAACTGTTGTATCTTCATTATTTTTTCCTCACAGAAGAACCTGTGTGTTTCCTTGAGCCCTAACAAATGTGTTTAATGAACAGTCATAAAATATTTGCATACAGATTTTTGAATATCATGTTTGCTAGTTTGCAGTCCTCCTCTTCTATACCGTAGTTGCCTCATTACTGGATTTCTTGGTGCGTTACGGCACCGACTGCCAATCAGCAGGAGAGCATGAAAGCGTGCAGGTGCATGTGCATTAGTTTGCTCATAATCACACCTCCACACATTCAGGTTGAAAATACATCTATACTAGTCACTGTGTGCTCAGGCAGAACATGACATGTGTTCAGACACACATGTTGACCAGTGTAAAACTCTCAGGATTAAGCCGCCTCGGTTGTATCCAGATGAGAACATTAACTGTAGAAAACAGTTGTGAGGGCAGGGACCCAGACTGTCCTTTTCATTCAATGAACATTAAAAATTTAGCAGCCAGACAGAGCAATCAGTGCTGCAGGTCCCTTCTTGCTTTCAGGCTTCAGGTTTTCTTTCCCCTGAGCTGTTTGAAGAGGCTGCTTTGTGAGAAATGGATTTTGACAGAGAGGAAGGTATGAGTCCTGTGACAATAAATGTGTCGCTCTCTCAGCAGCAGTAGTGCCTGACCCCTTCCAGGTTTCCACTAGTTTTACATAGTAACAAAAAGTGATTATCCCAGGGGACCATGAAACTGGAGCATCAGGATCCTAAAAATATTTGTTATGCCCAGATGCTTTTTTTTTTTTTTCAGAACAGCTCTGCCAACAGAGGAGGGAGCAAATCAAATCAAATTATCCCTCACAGGAACTTCTGTAGTGCTCATGTAGTGACACAAATGTAAACAGGGATCCATAATAAAACAGCTCTGCAGTAAAAAAAATTGCATTTTTTTTAACCTAATACTACATACTGATTCAAAATTATCTGTTAACTATTATTAATCCATTGTTTGTATCAGTGCGATTTTTTTAAGTACAAAAATGGTGGTGGACATCTTCACTATGATCACTGGGGGCGTTGTGACTTCTGTTGTGCTGCGGCACCAAATCACAGATCAGCTGATCTGCTGCAGCTTTACCAGGATTGCACTGTACTGTGTGTGATGAGTTTGTGTTACTTTCATTTGATAACTGGTTGTTTGACTTTTACTGAAAGTGAAGCGGCAACAGACATGCAAAAAAATCCCTTGGTCTTCATTACATCAAATGATATTTTAATCGAAGTGTTCAAACCAAGAAATAAAAAAATATACTTTACACACAGAAAATGTGGATACTTAATTTAATATGTTTGTCTAACACCTCACAAATGTGAATTTAAAGAGGATGTGCTGGAAACAAAACATCTTCTCAATATTTTGTGTCTGCAGTATAAAGTATTGTTTGATCTTTAACTGTAGGCCAGTCTGGGCTTGTACTGTTTTCAGTTCAGCAGTCGAGATCAAATGGGAGCCACGTCCCAGAATCCTCCTTTGTTCTGATTTACCAGTGAGAGGAAAGTGAAAGTGTTCAGCCAGATATCTCAACTTTACAATAACTGTCCTTCTCTGGGCTCGCTGCCCAAACTCAGTGGCTACCAATGCAGCTGTCAAGGGATTGACTTCTTTTTTTTCCATGTATGTAAAATATTTTTGAAAAGAAACATGTGACTCGCCAGCCAAGTAAAAAATCTATCAAGTGAAATGAGTGTTCATAGAGTCAGTCCTTGCGTTTATGTATGCATGTATAAAATAAATTTGCATGACAGCTTTAAATATTGAATATTCATGGCTGGACAGGCTTGTAGCTTTTGACATTAAGCTGCAATTTACTAAAATATGAAACATTGGAACTGCCATCAAAGTGCATTGCATTTAACTTTTACCGTTTTTTCTGTGTGCACACACAAGGCTAATGACGGTGAGCAATAAAAGTTTCAGTCCAGGCTAAGCTGGGTAAATTCCTCAATTCATATTTTTCTCCTCATTTCAGCCCTCCATCCAGACTAGACGTTCAAATAGAAGTGTGAAGTCTTTCTGCCTGAGTGTGTGACAAACGAGAGTTGTAGCCAGTCTCTCCAGGCACGGCAGCTTCATTAAGTTCTCGCTACACTGCGGGTCACTGCAGCTCACTCTCACATGGATGAAAAGCAAATGAAAAGCTATTCAAGACAATTTGGAAGACAATAAGTAGAAAAGCTTCCAGGAATTTTCGCATGTGAGGGAAAACACACGATGTGGGACTTTAAGAGTCTGCGGTGGTGTAGGGGAGCAAAATGTTGAACACAATGAAATCATTTTGCATTTCCAAAGACGGTAATTGGATTTATTGTTGGAATTGCTCTCAGTAATAAGCCTGTCAGAGAGCCAGCCTTGGAGCATCAAGGACATTCTCTCTCTGGAGACTATTAAAAGGCATTAAGGAGTAAACAGAGGTTTTTAAAGTGTGCAGGTGTGAGACTGCATACAGATAGGAGAGCCTGAAACCGGACAATTATGATACAAAGTTAGAAAAATATGCGAGCAGTACTAAAATACACCGCAGGGATCCGTGTCCTCGTTTTAGTGCAGTTGTAAAATTTCTCCTCTGTAATCGAGCCCTTTATAAAATCTCTCCAATGTGATATCACTATCACTTTGGACATTTAACATTTAGATGATTTCAGTGGCTGAGTATACTTATCAAAACTGTGGAGGAGTGTAGAAAGTGAAAAGACAGGAAAAAAAAACAGCTATCCACCCCCACAGTATCTTTTTGAAGCTTCGTACTCTGCGAGGGAGAATCAGATTGGAGGGAGATATGGAGAGAGAGAGAGAGAAAGAGGTTTGGCTGGTGAAGAAGTTTAAAAAAATCAGGCAGTGCAGCTCTCTCTGTGTGTCTGCTGCCTCCGACAGGTGCTGCACAACATTTTGGGTTTAATTAAGTCTAGTGTGCGACTGAGACAGGCGGTGCAGGAGGAAGCAGCCTGTAGAGCTCAGGCAGCTGCAGAGAGCGAGCGGGAGGTTTGCCGGAGCCTTGACCTTATTTTACATGTTGAAGTTAATGGAAAGGAACAAGCACTGTCATCACAGTTTCTACCCTCTCTGTGTGCCCCGCATACAAACACACACAAATGTACAAATGTCCTCACATGCTCCCTCTTGCCCTTGCTGATGTCACTCTTAAATGTCTTTTCTGGTTTTTTTTACTACTCTGAAAATGAAGGTTTTTGTCATTTCTGAAACTCAAATGTTCTCAGCTTTATGAGATGTGATTGTGACTCACAGTGCGTCTTCTCTTGCAAATTGTAGGTGGTGACCTCAGGAAAAAACACCAGAGGATACCACTATATCCTCGCCAACCTGGTGAGAGCTCGCAACGTTAAACAACTCAACACAACACAGTAAAAAAAAACCCCAAAAAACCCCAGAATAGCTGAGTTCAATGTGATGCAATGCAGTGCAAAGTAATGCAACCCTGTCAGTGGATATATTTCACTGGTATGGTATACATATACATATACTGAGTTTCTTTAATAATAGTAATGATGGACTGAGATCGAACAACTGAAGTGAGTACACCCCAGAGCTGTATCATGGAAATGGCTGTGTGAAGATCTGTATCAAGGCTCCACATTGAAAAGAATTTGCCAAAAAAAAAAGAAAGATCTGATTGTTGGACTTGACAAAGATGGAGAAAAATACAGGATCAGTGGCCAACTAATAGTCAGTTGAAACACAGCAGTAATCAGGAGGTATTGAACGAGCCCTAGTGCCACTAATCAGAGCCGCAGTGGTCGTCCTGAGTTTCCATGACAGCTCACATAGTGTGAAGGACACTGCATGACGTCAAGCTCTGTGAGCACAGTTCAAGAAAAAAGTTTTTGTTCGCTCTAAAGCAAAAAAAACCAAAAAACAGTAAGATTAAAGTTTGAGAATAACCAAATGCCTGATGAATATTGGGGGTCATTCTTTGGTCAGATGACACCAAGATAAACTTTGGCTCGTATGGGATCCAGCATATTTGGCAGTAACTTGGCCAACCTGGACAGGAAAGACTCCCAGGCTGCAGAAGAAGAGGAACGACAGCAAACTGCAAAAATCACACAAGGATTTCTAAAGAATAAAAAAGTGAAAACTATGACCTGGTAGAGTCTGTCACCTGAATCTGACTTGAGCAGAACACCTCTGGGATGTTTTAAAGAGAATGGTAAAGCAACTTATCCACCCAAGGAACAGCTGAAAGAAATGTGGGAACACTGATATCCTCCATGCCAGGGAGGACTGAGTCTGTCAACAAATATAAACATACAGAGATTTCAATCTGAGTAATGAAAGGTTGGAAGAGGTCCTACTGTGGGGCCTGATTTATTAATAAAGAAAAGTTAGTCTTTAATTAAACATAAAAACAAATAGCCTGTTGTTGCAGTGTGATTTTTGGAAGGTGGTACAATTTTGAGTTATTTGACATTTACTTGATATTGCACAGGGGTGTACTCACTTCTATTATTTACTGTACAACTGAGTGGAGAAGAACAACTGAAACAAGAAGTCAGCTCGTGATGGACAAGCTCAAGCAGCGTTTGAATTTTTTTTTCTTTGCTGCTAATGATCCCTCACTCCACTACCAGCAAGCTGTGCTCTTTGCTCTCAGGGTTTTTCCAACATGAGCCTGGACAGGGTCTTTTCTGGTGGAGCCAACATCACAGGCTTCCAGATCATCAGTCCAGACAGCCCCATCGTCCAGCAGTTCCTCCAGCGCTGGGAGCGCCTGGATGAAAGAGAATTTCCAGAAGCCAAAAACACTCCACTGAAGGTCAGTGAGGCAAAGCTACCAATGCTACAATTGCATTTTTATTTAACTTCATCTTCAAAGCCCCCCGCCCGCCACTCCATCGCTCTTCTAACAAGTTTTAAGGAGGTAACTGCTGAATCCAGAGACAGTATGTCAGTCTGAATCTTTTCACTGAGACGTTTCCTAAATAACTTGTCACCTGGTTGTCCTTGAATAGAGACAGCCTTCATAATTGTGCAATTTTTGTGTCAATCATATTGCAAGGCCTTTTTTTTTCTGATGTTTCACATCAGTAGCTCTGCTCCTCTCTGTATACCAAGTACAGCTGCATAGATAATAACCTTGCTGTGGTGGCGGTGCAGTATTATGTTCGGTCTGCATTATGTCACTGGTGCGTCACTGGGGTTTTCTTGTGTCCTTTGTCTCAGTACACATCAGCACTGACCCACGATGCCATCCTCGTGATTGCGGAGGCCTTCCGGTATCTTCGGCGG
>OOFC01013288.1:0-30288 GCA_900323345.1 Pseudochromis fuscus | reverse complement strand
CCCCGGTGGAGGGAGTCAGAGGAGCAGCCAGGGAGGCGCGGGAGGGGTGAGGAACAGCCCACAGGCTATGAGGAGGACGTCATCAGGGGGAAGGAGTGAACAGGGCATGAGCAGGAGCGCCAGCATCACCTCTCAGATCTCCAATGGATCCCACCTGTCGTACACCTAGAATACACACACACACACACACACAGCCGACACAACAATTGTCTTAAATCTAAATTCATGTGCGCCGAGGTGACACTGTACACAAACACACACACTACACACACACGCCACACAGTACTGATACCGGGTTTCCCTCAGCCCGGTTCCTCTCCCATCACCACTGCTCTCTTACATCAGCGTACTGCTGACAGCAGCCTGTGGAAACCCAGAAGAGTTGAGGCGAATCCAAGATGGCTGAGGGCCATTTACAGTACGCCACAGTGCAAGAGTGTCACTTTTACTGCAGCCGACAGTGCTGTGTAATGTGTTTGTTTTTGCCATGTTAGTCTCTGTTGCCATAGACCCAAAGTAGTGTATCCACATTATCTACCATGGAGGTTATTTTCAGAAGTGGATTGTTTGCACTTTTCTTTTTTGCAGTATTTAAATGAGCTAAATCAGATGTTTGGAGATGTTGCACAATAAGGTGCTTTACAGAAAAATTAACATTCATGGTGCAGTTTTTACAGTAACATTTACAAATTTGTCCTCGTGCAGATTTCTTCAAACTGCTCACAGCCGAAGATTGAAACACAGACATGTTACTGAGAGAAGGTTTAATGAGATTATTGTTTATGTGCAGTTACAGGCAAATGAGGAGGCAGGAGTTGAGTTTCACATGACACTGAACAAGTGGAGAAGGAAACTGAAAAGAGAACGAGAGTGAAGGTTGTTGTAAGTGAGTACCGGTGGGTATCTCTGACTTTATAGTTGCAGTGCAGGGACAGTTATGATGTCATGGTCAGCTGAAAGTATGCAAATCTCAACCAGGGATCGTTTGGTGCAGTGATTTACTGGAACAAAAAGTTACATACATTCAGGTGTCGATGTCACAGGTTCTGGAGTTATGTGAGGACCGTGAGCGAGATGCCAAAAGGTAAAGGTGCTGAGTCGGATTTTGTTAGCTTAACTACTCATGCCAACATATTGGGGATTTTTTGTATTTAAAGAAACTGTGCCAGAGACGTTGAGTGGAAGTTCATTTAATGCCACATGGTCGAGTTAGATGCATGTGCTGCTGGAGAACATTTCTCCTGCATGCTCAGCCTCTTCAGCTCAGCTCCTGGGTTTCCACAGGCCTCTGTCCTTCACACACACATCTGGCCAGTCTGAGGGGGATACTGCAGCCTTATTAGTCCACGGCCCTCATGACAGGGATGGGTTTTCAGCAGCACCTAACCTCTACTTGAAAAGTTTTTTTTTTAAAAAAATTGGTGTTCACTCCTCACTTGTTTGCTGTAATTTACCGCTGTAATTTGTCTTAGTGATGCACTATGCAGTAAAAACAACTCATTCAAGTAGGGTGTCGTGACTCGATAATGACTTGCACTTTGGCCCAGGCCATCGCCCACTTTAAATGTTAATCAGTCATGTTTAAACATACGCACACAGACACACATACAGTAGGTATTGTTTTTTATCCCCCAGTCAAACAGTATGTAAACTTGACTGATAAATGCATGTGCATTGAAAGTGGGATTGGAAATGTAAAACATCATTTGGTTAAAAAAAAAAATAGCACATGTCAAAAACTTTAATCTTTTTTGTTCAGGGTTACCTTACAAAGCTCTAGAATAAAAATGAATGAACACAGTGTAGGGAGGAGCGTGATTGTCCCTCTGCTGGTTGGTGACTGCTGAATGTCTCAGTGGGTGGATGGGTGGGTGGGTGGTGATGCTGTGATCTCCGCTGCCATGCCCCTGCAACCTTCCCCAGTCTGACACCCCGCTCTGTCTCACCCCTGACCACCACAATGTCGTGTTCAGACCAGATCTCCCTGCTTCCCTCTTCCTTCATTTCCTCCTCACTGGAGCCTTTTAGTGGTCGTCACCCCCTCCCTGATCTATGTGGAAAGAGATCTTCAAGTAAAAGAAAAGAAGAAAGAGAAAAATATATATATGTATAATTATATAAATCTATAAAAAAAGAAGGATTATAGAAAAGATAAAAGTGGATGTCTTATTGTGAAATGCAGAGATTATGCATTATATGATTTTCAGAGGTGGAATGTACAGGAAACGTGTTAATATTGTATATTTTGAATTTGAACATATGGGAATCTAATTGACAAATCAAAGACAAATTAAGTTGTGATGCGGGCACAAGAGCAGCAGTTGTCCCGTGAACGTTGGATTTACAGCTGCTGAGGTTTCACTGTCTTACTTGCAGCTGTGAGCTCTGAATTACAGATATTCTGTTGTGAATGATAACAACACAACTTTAGGTCAGATTGCCTTGAGTAAACGGCAACATTTTGTTTAATAGTGTATGAGGATGATTTTTTTGCACATAATTTGAAATCTAGTTAGGTGTAGCCTTTGGTTTAGCATCGGCTATATTTTACTGACATTATACCCGATGTAGAAGACTGAACCCGTCTGTTTAGGATCTTCGTGGTTTTTAGAAGACTCTCAGGCCTAAAGTCAAAGTTATAATAACATAGAAAAAGATTTGTCTTTTAAAGATCTATAAAAATCTGAAAAACTGCTGAATTCTACAACATTTGGTGCACTCTACAACCTGAAATAGTTTCCAAATTCTTGCACAAGACAGTAAAAAATGTGTTTTTCTGTTTCTGAAAAGGTTTATCGTGGGGTCCAGTGATGTTGTTTGGATTTTTATTTCTGGTCTGTGGAACGTGCGCCCTCTTTCATTCTGATTATACACAAAGCATTTTCACACTGCGTTTAATTATTTGCTTTAAGAAAAAAAAAATCCAACCACCCTGCACTCAAAATATATAATCTTCTTGTTTCTCAAAACAGAACGCCATTGTACCAAACTTCTTTTATGAACCTTCTTTCAGTTTAGTGTTTTTATGCCACAAAGGGTCATTATTTTATTTTGCAGATGTCGTCTGCAGAGGGCCAAACGTGCGGCAGATTTTTTAGACCTTCTCTTGTGTTTACTAGAACTCCCAGGTGTTTTAGGAGGCAGTTGGGGCAGAGTCTAGCTTTAGACCTTGGTCACTCTGAACTGGATCAGTTGCACTGATTGCACAAGTGACTGACCAGATTAAAGAGTCTACTGTGATCCCCTCCCTCCCTCGGTGTGCACCGGGGAGCGGCTGCCATTGGCTGAAAGTAGGCGGGAGGCAGGGTTACGTCTCTGTACAGTCAGTTTATCAGTATTCCTTTTATCTCTCCTGTCATTTTGGTGGATCTTGCTGTTTTATTCTCCTTGGTCCAGAGATCTGTATTAAACTGTATTAAATTGTATAGATTGTGCAAAACAAAAAAATGCTGAATGTCGCATAGCAGAAGAGAAAAGATATTCCTTACAGATGACAAAGTGATTTAAAATGTATAAAAGAAATTCAGAAGCAAAGTTTAGGGGATAAATGTAATATTTTGTTTGTAATTACTATTTTTTGTTGGAAGAGGGCTACTGGATAAAGAATCATCTGTAATAAAGTAATTTTAATATTTCTTTGTCCCATGGTGTTTTGTGTGAGAGGAAGCTTGTTGTATTTACAAAAACAAGTTTACTGAAACCCCAACAACACACTGTTTATCAGAAACCTCTGAGGTGCTGTGCTACAGATTTTATTTGATTTACAGAAACAGATTTGTTTAAAGTTCAGCCAAAAAAAAAACTTGTGTTGAACTTCAAACTGCTTGTTTGGGTTGTGTAACTTGTCTTTTGTGAACTCACGTGCACGGTGGGGTTTGGCGGCAGTTACCTCACCTGAAACCTTGTTAGGACAAATCCAAAATGTTATTTTTAAAATACAAAAAATAATTATTGGAATTTCAAACAATGGAAACTATGTGAAGGTTACATTACATTTTGTTTACGCCTGATTACTTTATGATTAATGTCAGTCGTTTTTTTTCTGAACTTTCACACATCTGTCCACAGTGAGGTGCTTCTTTTCTTCCCCTTTGTTTGCCAGGTTTAGCTTTTTCTCTTCCATCTCATCGCCCTCAGCGTGTGTAGGACCTCTTCCAGGTGAAGCTCTCTGCATCCACACAGCTCTTTTCAGGAGACTGTGGTCTTGGTCTCCTCATGATGCTGGTTCTCCTCCTACGGGGAGGAGCCATGTTGCTGGTTCTGCTCCTCTTCCCGGCCTGATCTTCCAGTGGACCACCACTCCAGCTCACTCCATCCCTCTGGTCCCCTTTCAGGAAATCAGCCACTACCTTAAAGTAGTCCAGAACGACCATATGACTCCAGATACCTTCTCCCGCCTCCTCCATCTGATCTCTGCCCTCCAGGGTGAATCCACAGTGCCCTCCTCTCTCTGTCAACACCAGGTGGAAGTAGGGGCTGCTCATGAAGAGGGGGAGGGGCAAAGTGGAGGCAGGTGGGAGGAGGGGGTCGTCACTGCTGCAGATACAGAGCACAGGCACCGCCACCTCGTCTGCATCCCTCAGGGGTTCGTTCCTCTCCCAGTAGCTCTCCCAGTCCTTAGCTGGGTACGCTCTTTCCCCCAGTGCCCAGGCCACTGAGGGTGCCAGGCCCCGCGGGGAGTGAGATCCTGGGCTCAGTGGAGAGTTCACAGAGCTTCCTGGAGGCTGCTGAAGCTGGGCTGAAGAACAGAAGAGAGTTTCCTCAAAGTCTCTGAGGGAAGAGCAGCTGAGGGCTCGATCCACATCCAGGACTCCTCTGAAGGAGCCTGCATATCTTAAACCAGAGACACGTGGGGGAACAGATCATTGTTACCATATGTCATTCATCCATGTGTACATGAAAATAGTATTAATATGATGTCATTTTTCACCATGTCCTCTCACCTGCTGAGCTGCAGTTTACGGTGAAACAACGCCCCCCAGCGGTAAATTGGAGGCATGGCGTTTTCAAACCACACCTGACCCTGGAGTACAGGTGAGATGGCTGCAGCTGCTGTCAGGTGTGTGCTGGACCCACACTCCCCCAGGTAGGACAGCAGGACCCCGGAGCCTGAACCCTCACTCACTGCCACCAGCACGGAGGACGGGTGGCGGCTGTGGACATAAGACACCGCCTGGAAGTGGAGGACATCAATACACTGTCAGGTAATGATTTAAAAAAAAAATAAAAGAAAAGAAACAACAATAAAACAACTAAATACCAGCTGTAGTCACACTAACAACAAGGCTAAAATTGAATTTCAGTTCTTGTGGAAACAATCATCACTCCCAGAGGATACATCCTAATACTTTTACATCTACTGTCACCAGGTCAAAGTCTATGTGCTTTTATTTAATGACCAAATACCTGCAGAGATAATTACATTCCCATCAGCCCAGAATGCTAACATCATAAACTAATGGGATAGTGTACAAATAATAAACATTGCTGTGGTGTTTTGTTTAATGTGCTGTGGCCAGAGTGGCTTTTTTCACCTTTAGTCCCTCAACAGATACAGACAGTCTCTCTGAAGAAAAGTATTTATCAGCATGCAGAACAATAAAAACAAATTAAAGGACAACTATTAATATTAAAACAGACTAAATGAGACCGCACTGTGCTGCATTGTTGGACACTAAATGAAACATGCAAAGGAGCAGCACAAAGATAAAAAGCATGCATGGTATACAGACTGCAGGCAGCTGAGGGCTGACGGACTGTATTAAACTCAAGATATTAACAGATGAAAGCAAACAGCACTGCATTGTAGTCAACTGAAACCTGGAGCATAGAGTCTCGTAATAAAAAAAAAAAACATGCCAAACAATATAAAAGAAGATTGATTGTTGTGGAAAATATGTACTAAATAAGTCTGGACTCTATGTTGTGCGTTGGATTTAAAATATTGTTGCAAGTAACAATCATTTTAATTATGCTAATGGTCACAATTTGTCAAAGAGCAAAGTTGTGTCTACAAATAGCAGGTTTAGTGTGTCCAACAGTCCACTACACAAAGGTGTTCAATCACTGTCATAGAAACATGAACCCATACATTAAAAACAATAAACAGTTGAAGTGATTCATCAGACTACTCAGCTATTCAACAAGTTCACATTTCCCAAACATAAAGCCTCCTGCACTCAGGTGTAAAACACTAGAACTTTTTATCTGTACCTGTTCGAGATCAGCTGGGTCTCCAAACTCAGTCAGTCGAGCTGTGGTGAGCGGGCACCCTGCCGTCCCTCGAGGGTGAAACACCACCACGTAAAAGCCCTGACACATGGCCTGATGGCACAGTGCCTTTAAGTGTGGGGTCATCCCTCCCCAGGACTGAGGGATGAGGAGGAGGACAGGAGGCGCCGAGGTGAAGCAGCCCAGCGCCTTTCCACCTGACTGATGCTCCTTCCTCCCCTCCCACCTCCTCCTGATCGCCACCTCGCCCAGCCTCGTCCCCACGGCCCAGTCCAGAGCTACGATCCCCCCATCTCTCAGCAACAGGTGATCTCTGGAGAACTGCAGCGTGTCTTCATGTTGTCCACACAGCAGGCTGGATACAGTCTGGATGTGGGGGTCTCCCCTGGGCCAGGAGGCCAGTCTCGACCTGACTAGAGAGCCACAGTGCCGCAGCAGATGTTTGGCCAGTAAGGTGGGTTTGCAGATGAGTCTGGGTCCACCTGATGTCTGACCTGACCCTGACAAAAGATTTGTCCTCGTTGATGTGGCCTCCTCGGTTCGTGTATTCCTGTCTAGTGGCAGCTCCAGGATCAGGCAAACAATGACCCAGAGTCTCCAGCCTGCAGCCCTGACAGCCAGCTTCATCCAACAGCGTAATCTGTGCCAGCGCAGAGCCACAGACAGCAGGACAAGGAACAGCAAGGGTAGCAGGGAGAAAACACAATCCCATACAAATGACGCCATCGGTAAATCCAGATGATTGAACTTGTTCTAGTGTTTTCTGGTGAGTTCTTTAGTAACATCTAACCACCATCTTTCTCCTTGTTGCTTCAGGAACCAGTGTGAAGTCCAGCATGATGAGATGTTCTGAGGCGTCGCCCTCTTTCTCCAGGTTGTGAAAAAGGGTAAAGAGAAGTCTTTGATGATTGGCAAAGAGACACAAACACAGCAAACTGGTGGAAATGTAAGTTGTTCAACTCCTGCTCCTCCTGCTCCCTTCCTCCCTTTCTCCTCCCTCCATAAATCATTTACTACAAGTACAAGCTCAGATAGAAACTGAGCAAACACAGACCACATAAATCTGTCCCAATATTATTATGTTATTGTAGTCTTTGACCATGTTCCATGACTCCATGACCATTTTATTGTCACTCAATCCATATAAAGAAGTCTTAGACTAATGGTCAATTCTTGCTCCTGTTGTTTATTAAAAGTGAACAGAGGTTTTCAAATGGAGTGAACAGAATTATACAACCAACAACTGATAGATAAATACTTCAATTACACATCCCTTCATGTTTTATCGAGATCACTCCACCTGTAATCAGAGGTTTGTGTAGTTTAGTACGACGCTGAGACCTAACAATCTGAATGATAAAGTTCACTTTTCACACATATGTCCGTGTTCAGAGGAATTCTTGCAAAGTTACTTTATGTTTTGCTTTATTGTTGTTTGTTTTTGATTAAAAATATCTTATCTTATTAACTATTGCCAAACATTTCCCTTACATTTCTTGTAGTATTTAGATTCCTTGCAGACTTACAATGTGACAATTTGCTCAGAATAATAATGTAAAAACTGTAAATAACCTTGTTCAAAATCCTCATCTATGGATGGAATTACTGTTTCGTTTCAGAAGCTACACACAAAATCTCCTTTATGAAAAGTCTATTCTCAGTTTGTGCTGCAGGCTTCATGTTTCCTAATCACACTTCTGTAAATACACACAGGACCACATCAGGAAGCTGATGGACTGGAAGTAGTTAGTAACCAACTCTCAGACCACAAACACAGTGAAGCTCCAACAGCCAAGTCATGTAACAACAAGCAAAACACTTTTTTTTATTTTTTATTTTTATTGTATTTTTCTTTGCATTAACATAAGACCCCTTTCAAAATTTTTGTAGTATTCAGTAAATCAAAACTTTATTTGTATAGCACCTGCTGTGCAGTTTAGTTTAATTAATATCAGTATAATGATTCTTTTCATTGTGCTGTCACACAGTCAGTTGCTGACTTCTTTAAATACAAAAACACGTTTCTTGCACCACCTGTCAGGTCTCAAAATAAAATGATAATTTCAGATTTTATTCAGTATTGACAGAACTATTATGTTCATAAATTATGGGAAGCTGTGACTAACAGCTGTGATCATGGAGGATAACTCATAACTGCAAGTAAAACAAATGGACACGACAGTTCAGATGATTCACGAGGTGGAACAAAATCTCCTACGAAAAGAAATGTGGAGGGAAACAAATTAACATCATGTTTCTCGATGGCATTTAAACACACCCATATCATAACCGTAACACAATTATACCTAAACAACAGGTTCAACGAGTCCTGCACAGTAATTATGCCACTGTCAGCTCTAGACTGTTGTCCCAGTACACAGTTAAACAGTTATATGTGATCATTTCAAAACATTCAATGTTAAATCACGTTAAAATCCCGAATCCATATTTTTGAAGCTGTAGTCTAGCTGTAGCTGTAAATTTAGTTATTTGTTTTCATATTGAATAAAGGCCACAATTGAGTGATGAAAGGCACACAAATAAATTATTGCCTGACTCTGCAGTCTGCTCTCTACAGGGTGTTTCTCTACCTGCTGATCACCAAACATTAGGAAGTCCACAGACTGTCTCACAGCAGGCTCTGGACCGGGTGGGTGATGGAGGCTCCTGTTTCTACACTCTCCCACACAATGGACTGACAAAAAGTGTGTCGTGACAGCAGAAAGGTATAGAAAGCCAACCTAATAGTGTCTGCTTATGTTACATCACCAAAAAGGTAACCCCTGTATCAAGTATCAGCACAAATAATAACCAATCAATACACCTGTCTAAAGTTGTGATGAATACCTGCATCCACTTTAAAGGAACAGTAAATGGATACATGCAGAGGTGGAGAGCTGTGATATTAAGAGCCCTTAAGAAAATGTTCAGGCATATTTGACCATTTCTGAAAAAAGTTTGGAGAGTTTTTGTATGATAGTCCTAATGCCACCACTGGGCTGCCATGACAGTCTAACTCCCCATGTGTAGCTTCCACATGCTTAGATATATATTAACAAGTCTCACCATAAATATTCATTGTAACATGTTCAAACAAGCAAGAACACAAGATCTATTCTCCACCCTGCTTGAAGCTGGTAAATGGGAAAGTAGTGTCACTGCAGCAGACTACAAAAGGTGGCACACATGTGGCCTCATGGTTTAGAAAACAACATTAATCTAAAGCAGAAAAACCAGTTGGGTCCTATACAGGCACAGATGGGTGGGAAGTGTTTCCGTTTCATAAGCTTGTAACAGGTATCATGTTCGTGGCTGAGTTGACAGGCGATGTGGTGTCAGTCACTGCAACATGATGCTGGCAGATGAGGAGCAGCCTCCAACTGTGACACTACAGGTGAGTATGGGTTGGTTTTACAGCCTTTGCCTCTCTTCACATCTCGATCTTATACTTTCTGTTTTCTGCCACCTTAAGCTTTTTTTATGTCTTGTTTTTTTAATTCAGTCTTAATAAGGATTGGAAACAGGCAGCCTGGCTCTATCAGTGTTAAAATCCACCTCCCACCTTCTCTAAAGCTCCTATTTACAGCTACATATTATCTGTTTAGTACATACAACCTCTGGGTTTCATAGGAGGTTATGTCCTGAAGTACTGCGAACTAAAAGAATGCAAATGGGATTCAATTTGAGATTCAAATGCTGCATTCAAATGTTGGTCTTTCCAGTTCATCAATCTCACTCTAGTTTGGTTAGTGTGTGATGGCTTTTGTTGTTGTTATGAATGTTTTGAGAGGGGATCTCTCCTGTTATTTCTTCTGGTAGATTGCCCTGATAAAGTACTGAGCTATAGCCTTATATTTGATGTACAGATGTTTGAGGTGTGTCAGTCTTCACAGCTGACCCTGCCAGACAGAATAATGACCTCAAACAGTTCTGTTAAGATTCAATTGAGGGATTTAGATGTTGCATTTATATAAAGCTGTGTCAAATCAAAGCAGCCAGATATGTAAAGATATTCTGACATTTATTTATATATGGATCAAGCTCTACAAATGATAGATCTCATTTGGAAACACATTTCATTGGATCTGCCACAGAAAGGTCTACTTCTTTCAAACACCTGTGATTTTCTAATAGTGGGTTTCTGTTAAAAACTTAGATAATGATAGGTAGATAGATAGATAACAATATTCCTGAAGTTTGGAAAGAAGTGGTTTAGCTGTTTTTCACTTGTTAGTTGTGATGATTGAAGTGGAGTGTTCTTTTAAAATAATATTTCTCCCTGGGATCTATTACTATAACACAATATTAGCTTGTTATCAGAATGGACTTTGTAACACTGTGTCAAATGTGTCCAACTGATGAACCTCCAGCTTAGATTACAATCTTGCTTTAAGATTTTTGCAGATTACATTTTTGAAACGTTTGTGCTGAATCCTTCACAGGAATCTGTTACTGTCAGTGTAAGACAGCTGAGTATGTGTAGACTGAATGTATTGTTCTCTGTGCTTTCTATCTCTGTCAACAAACCAGTGCAAATGTCAGGTTTTTACCGCATGCATTAGAAATATGATGCTGGTCATCTTGCAGCTATAAGTGAAAAGGAAACAGTCACTGAAAAAACAATTAATGAATGAATTTGATGTGTTTTCTGAGAAGTGTCATCGTGTGTTTCTGTTTTTACTCTCAGCTCCTGACGGTCACTTTTTGACTTTAAATCATGAAATTAAATATGAAACATTAACAAAGATATCCAGTGTTGTTATGCCCTCACTACCAACCAAACATTAGGATGCTACTCAATGTTTTCTTTTTACAGATTCATACCAATCATGCCAGTTTTACCAGGTGGAACAAGTTCTGCTTGACCCCACCCTGGTGTGGAAGGTGGTGACTAAGTGAAGCAGGTGTTGACACCAAAACTATAAACTGTACAGGACAGCAGAACGGTTAGTACTGTTTTAACTCATAATTATTGGTAATGCCTGAAAGATATAGGATTTACTGTGCTTATTATTTGTTGTGAAAACAGTAGAAATTCTGATTGTAGAGAGAAGATTGTGAGCTGGAGGTTGTGCACATAAGTTTGTTAGGCCTAGTATATAATGCCATTATTCTTGAAGTGTAATTATAGTAATAATTATAATATTATAGGAGTTATGATTATTATTGTACTAGAAAAAAGCTTCATTCCAGCATTGTCGTTTTTATTAATGCATTTATGGTTTTTATTAAGAGATGAGGTAAACAGTGCTGCTGGTATCGATGTTATAAATACATGTTGACAGTGATTTGTCACGGTGATGATCAGAGTTTATCATTTACTCAAGAGCCCCACAACGGGAGGGGGAAAAAATCGGTATTTTTTTCCGTGCCTTCGACTTTATACGCAAATCAAAAACTAAAATTTGAAAAAGAAATAGCTGAATTTATTTATTTATTTACAACTCTCTGCTTTATATACAGTCTATGGTTTGAGACCAGGAAGTTACTGACTTCTTCGTGTGTTTCACTTCACGAGCGCGCAGCGATGAGCTCGTGCGATGTTGATTTATTTTAAATAAGTGTAAGTCTTGGTATTTTTACATAAGGTTTTAAAAAAACAATGTCACGTTGAAGTTTTTCCTTGATTCAGACTTTCGCGAGAAGTTTTACGTTTTAGTTGAATCGGACTGAGGTGCACGAGCTCCGTCTTGTATTTGTTTACATTCAGGAAAGTGAAGTTCGCCGGTTTGATTGTTAATTTGCACTACTACACGTACTACATATACCTATACACTGTACGTTTAACTTTAGTTGAATTACTGTAATACTGCTAACCTCTGAAGCGTTTCCACTCGGAAATAGCTCCTCATAGCTCCTGTATTATGGCAGTAATTATTAAATATTAGTAATCATATAGGCCTGATGCACACCAGTTTTCTCCTAATAGATAATACACAATAGCCTCTTGAGACCCAGCTGATTGACTTGTGTCCTCTGTAGTGGACAAAAATGTTCACTCAAATAAAAAATAAATGAATAAAATCTAAATTCTACATCATTTCTGAAACCCTAAAAAGTCAGAAAATACACTAATAAAACAAACAACACATTTTCACCCTGATCTATGAGAATAGACTAACACAGTGGAACTGAAAGAAAATTATTACTTTATTACAATTTGGCCTAATGGATTGAATTAGTTCAATAGTTTGTATTTTAATGTATATGGCAGCACCTTGTAGTGTTGTTATGAATATTATTATTGTACAGTCCTTTTAAGGGATTTATTGAGATATTGGGCTATAATATTCTTTGACTTGACTTATCAAAGCTAATCAGTGATGTCACTACATCCTGGCCTATATAATTAATTTAACAAGCTTCATTTTCCAGATTATTTCCACTTTTTGAGTATTTATTGTGTGATTCTTATTCCTAATTGAATATATTACCATTAGTAACACTGATTTCAGAATCATAATTGTTAAGCATCATCTGTCTATTTTCTCCTTTTAGACTGCAAAAAAAAAATAATAATAAAATCACAATGTAAAATGACTTAGGTTTGTCACCTGTCACACAGTCATATGAATATCATTGAGTAAAAGTGTTGTCAAGAGAAATGACAAAGACTGTATCACGAACCACTGACCTAAAGGGAATGTAACGACATGTGTCTCTCCTCCAGTCATCCTCCTCAGAGCGGTGACAGGTGGTGGAGTGATGGCTCCAGGGTTGGCTGTGCTGTGCTTCCTGCTCCTGCACACTGGAGCTCTGGGTTTTGGTATACTGCCGGGAAAGTCTCTGAGTCACCTGGAAATTACTGAGGAAGCAATTTTAAATACCACCGTGAATGTGTGCCGTGGTGTGGCTCAAGCAGAGGGGACTGACTTCACTCCTCCTGTAAGAATTCGATTTTAGGTTGTTTTTTGCAAGAACTCTTGGGCAACATCTCTTTCTGTGCTGTGTAAGTAATGTGATTTTGTCTGTGTGTAGTCAAAGCCTTTCACTGCAGAAAGTGTTAGTGTCGCCTGTGGCTCACCACAATCAGCAAAGAGCTTCCGCCGAGCCATCACCATCATCACACTAAACAACGTACGTGTGGACATACGGCATGCCCTTAATGCAAGCTTCCACTTTGATGACGAGATGTTTGTTGGAGGAAGGAAAATCATCATAGAGGGAATAAAAGCTATCAAAGCAAGCAACACGCAAGAAAACTATGAGACAGCGAGGGGAAAACTGGGAGAGACTCTACACCCTCTACAGGTATTCACATGCTTTATTAATGTGGTTTTAAAAGATCCAAAGAGGATGGTCATTAACTGTGTTCATCCTTTATCAACTTGAAGGATTTCTACAGTCATAGTAACTGGGTGGAACTGGGGGAGATATTCCCCAACTCCAATCTGATCATATCCGGCGCCAGCATCGGAAACCTAGCAGGTGAAGGGATGGAGTGATGTTATTAAACAGAAAGCACTGATGAGGAATGCAGTCTGGCTGTGATCGAATACAAACTACTTCACAAACAAAGCCATAACTAAGATGTTGATTTAAAATTTCACAGAGGAAAGCAGAGCAACGTGTCGCAACTGTGATGGTGACGACTGCAGAAACAACATTTTGGACGACATCATAACAAACAAGTTCCTGACCTCTGGGTACTTCAGTATTGTGCCTGGTGCAACAAAACCCAACGGTAAATTATTCATCCATCTACTAATAATAACATTGTTTTTATTCTGAAAGTCCACACGAGCAGCTATGTTCCTGAGGTTTCCGTTCTGTGATGTGCTGTGAAGTTAGCTAGAGAGTATTTACAGTACTGCACTGAAGTACAATGTTGAGGCACTAGTATTTTACTTCTGCTTTACTACATTTCAGAGGTACATATTGTTTTTTCTTCACAACATTCATCTGACAGCTGCAGTTACTTTGAAGATCTCAGTTTTCATACTTAAAATATGTATTTATTACCATTACCTGTGTGTGTGTTTGTTGTTTGATTCTGTGTAAAGTCTCCACACACATGCAAGATGATAATGTTGACAATCTGAGACAGTGTAATGGAGATCAGATTTCATTTGTGGACACAGTAAATGAAAAATAGATACTTGTGCATAGATTTTGCATCGGCGAAGATGTGTGAGTGCTTTCTATTTTATAAAAGTGTACTCTGCCATACACAGCAGAGTAAAGCTTACTAGTTTTTATAACTACATTTTGCTGCTAACACCCTTGTGCTTCTACTTATGTACGATTTTGAATGCAAGACTTTTATTAGTGTTGAAGTAGTTTTACCCTGAGATACTTGCATTTTCCACACTGTTGATAGTTAAACACATCCTGTGGACAAAACACAACACACCGTTAGCAATGTTTGAAGTTTTGTTTCCTGTCCTCTCCTGTTGTGTCCACTTCAGCAGCCTTTTCGTCTGTTGTGTTTTGCCTCAGAGACACTTTCCACCCCCCCTCGTACAGACATAGGGGACACTACTTGACTTGACCTAGATTGTCTTTATACTGCTGCTGCCATCTGTTTCTCCTGACGGACACACAGCTTACAGAATATGGTCTGAAAACATTCACGAGACAATTTAAGTCAGGGCTTTCTCTAACTGCTACATATCTATAGAAATAGTGACTTTAGTACATGTCTTTATCATCTCTCTCTCTTTCTGTTTAAAGGAAAATGCAGTCATGGTGGAGGAGTCGATCAAACTAGTAAGGTAGAGCCTAAAGGTGGAATCAACAAAGACTCTTTCAGTGCCAGCCACGGACATCTCCATGAACGAGCAGCAAATATGGCGGCAGCTGCAACCAGTGAGCTGCTGGAGGACATACGAGTGGCTGCCGGTGACAGAGCATTTCTGCAGTACGAACCACGTCCTCCATGTTTTAAGTTCTACACAGAGAGGAGATGTGCAGAGGTTCTCTTTGTTTGAACTTTTCCATGTCTCTCCATCCTCCAGGATGATGGGAATCTCAAGAGGATCCAGTAAAGCTCTCTGTTTTGTCATTGACACCACAAACAGCATGAGAGAGGACATCGAAGCAGTGAAAAGCGTCACCTTCTCTATAATTGACAGTAACGTGGGGACACAGAATCAACCCGCAGCTTTCATTCTTGTTCCTTTCAATGATCCAGGTGAGATCTTCAGGAATCAGGAGGCCACACGTTTGTGAAAATGTGTTTGTTCTGTGTCGTTAATATGCTGAAGATGGAGAATAATTTTTATCCTCGTCTCCAAACAAACTTCAGTATTCGGGCCGCTGATAAAGACGACTGACTCAGAGGTTTTCAAGAGAGTGATTAGTTCGCTGTCAGCATCCGGTGGAGGAGATGAGGCAGAGCTGAGTCTTTCAGGCCTTCAGGTGCTGTCACACACGTCTGAACATTTCTAAAGCTTTCTGATGTGTTAATAGTTTGAACTAAAGTCATCTTCCTCATACAGCTGGCTTTAAGTGGTGCTCCTCTGAACTCTGATATCTTCCTCTTCACTGATGCACCTGCTAAAGACTCACACCTGAAGACTGCAGTGATCGCTCTCATCGAGCGGACCCAAACAGTGGTGGGTGGAAAACAAATATATGATCTCACAAACACATATATCCTGAAAGGTGTTTTTTTTTTTGTTGACCTCATGTGAAGTCCTGTTGATGTGGTCCTGATCAGGTCTGCAAACACTGTAGCAAATTATCAGGTAAAAAATTGTTTAAAAAAAAAAAAAATTAACAGTGTTGACAATTGCATTGTTTGAGGAAAATAAGCAGCATTTTTAAAAGTAATTGAGGTGTTTTCTCAGTCTCCTGTGAATACTTTTTAGATCCGGATTGTTACTTCATTTTAAAGACTAACAAAAGAAAACAGGGAAGTTAATTGTTGTTACAATTAATCATTAGTTGAAGCCTAAAAATGTTTTTTTTTTGATTGAATAAGGAAGACGTAGGAACCAATAATGTATTATATCGTCTTGGGGGTAAATTGTGTGGTTATATCATGAAAAATAATGTTTTTTGTTTTATAATTGTATTATTTTGTTGTTTTTACTCCCACTAAGGATTAATACAGATACTACATACAGATTGGATTACCCTAGTTTTTTGGTTTTTTTTCTTTTTGCAGGTGAACTTCTTGATATCTGACTCAACGATGGTCAATCGTCGGAGACGGCGAGACAACCTTCGACGGACCAATAGGATATCAGAATCAGATGCTCAGCTGTACAGAGACCTGGCTCGGGCTTCAGGAGGTCAGGCTATTGAAGTCACAAAGAGTGAACTACCTGTGGCTGTCGGCATCATAGTCGACTCTGCCAACGCCTCTCTGGTAAAATCACACTGGTCTAACTGGTCAGTTTTCTTCAATTCAGAGATTCCTGCAGCTTAATGTCTCTGTGATCTCTCAGGTGACCCTCCTTCAGGCATCCAGGAATCCAGGACGGGACGAGACCTTCAGTTTTATAGTCGATGACACAGTAACAAACCTTACAGTTTACATCACTGGCCGCTTCAGCGAGTTCACTCTCACCAACCCTGCAGGTAGCACGGCCTTTCTGAATGAAAACTCTCCCTTTATGTTCATGGATCTTCAAGAGGCTATGTAGATTGTTTAATCATCATTACATCCTCATCTGTACAGTCATAGATTGTACTCCTCTCTACACAATCTGCAGATTCTTATGGGATTTTTCCTGACTGTTTTATGATTGTATGGATATATGGTCATTTACATGCTGTGACCATTCAAAGTATTCATTCACTTACAAATGGGAAAATCTGATTAAGGAGTTAGCAGTATCTTTGTGAAAGTTCACTGAGCTTAATAATACAAAATTTAGCAAATCCAAGTTGTCACAATTTAAGTAGAATAAACTTGTATTATCATTCGTTTTATTATTATTATTATTATTATTATGTTAACTAATTATAGCTGTTTTGATACCAGCATGTTTATTATTGGTATTGTTTAAAGGTGAATCTCAGCACAGCTCCAACACAGGAGGACTACTCATCACCTCCTCTCAGACAGCAGGAAACTTCAGGACACTGCGGCTGAAAAGACACACTGGACTTTGGGAAATGAAAATGGTGTCGACTAACTCCTACTCTCTGAGGGTCATAGGTGAGACACTCAGAAACAGGAAACTGTTGCCTTATGAAAAATCATTATAAACTCCAATAGCATTTTTCTATTTATTATCACGTGGCATTATAGCAGCACACATATTCAAATAGCTGTTGTGCTGAAAAAAGTGATTTTCTTGTATTTTACAAGCAAAGAACTGATGCAGATTTTCTACAGTTTTAGATCTAAAGCACCAAACATTCAAATTACTTTCCCATCATGTATTTTATATCTGTAGTGAAACATCTCCACACAGGGCTGCTAAAACTGTTTCATTCTTCTTTTTGCAAGTTAAATTTGATGCTTGGATTTCCTCCACATAATCATGGCTGGTGGTATTTGAACTTCTCATTTTATCACAGCTCTCAGAACACACTGACTGCACAGCTACAGTTTGGTTGATAGTGATATCAAAATATTCTTTGTGCTTATATTTTTCAACCAACACACAGGAATACAAATTGGATGATACAAGTGGTAAACAATGTATGGATCACTCATTTAACTTTTTTTTTCCCCTCATGATGTTTGTATGTGTAGGTCAGAGTCCTATTGATTTTCTGTTTGACTTTGTGGTGACGTCGCAGGGTCCGTTTTCAGGATTTGATGTTCTTGACACACGTCCCAGAGCTGGTAAAGAAAAACGGATGTGATGTGATGATTTGCAGGTGTGATGTAATAAACTGAATTAATGAACTAGTTTTTCCTCTAAAGGCTTAAATGGCAGCTTGTTGGTGACTTTGACGGGGAGCGCCACTGCCACAGTGACAGAGGTCAATCTGGTCGAATCTTCAGGGTCAGAGATTCAAGGAGTCGTGGAGTCGCAGGGAAGTGGGAACTTCTTAGTCCAGGTCACCAGGATGCCCTCAGTGGAGTTCGCGGTGCGAGTGAAGGGAGAGGATAAGAATTTTTCCTCCTCACCTCTAATCTTTCAAAGGCAGTCGCCCACCAGCTTCAGATCCTCCAATCTGATTATCACAGTGAGTAGCAGGACAGGATATGCAGTTTACAGAAGAGCGTGAAACAGTGATTTATCTCTACAAACACTGACTTCTGTCTGATTTCTTCTTTATTTAGGCTAATGCTAATAGCATCCTCTCACCGGGGACACCCTTCATTGTGCCCTTCTCTGTGATGACCAGTGGACCAGGAGGAAACTACACCATCAGAGCCACCAACAGCAGACAGTTCCCCTCCACATCTCCAACCAGTTTCATCCTGGAAACTGGGAAAAGTGCAAATGGCACAGTGACCCTCTCGGCCCCGATTACCATCCCGTCCGGTAGTGATGTCACCCTGACCATCGAGGCCGAGGCTCCGGGAGGCACAGACACTAACTATGTTGTGTTGCGCCTCTCCATCATTAACACAGTAATGTCTTCATAATACTCCCACTTAAGAATCACATATATGATTGATCTGTAGCAGATGTGTTACAGATGTTTACAGATGTGTGATCTCATCAGAAAGTTGCTGCAAAGAACCATTTAATTTGGGAATAATTGTTGGAAGGAAAAAAAACAATTAAAACCCATTTTATTTATTATAAAGTTTATTCTGAATGTGTGTTGAATTACAGGCTCTCCTTTGACTTTCTTTGCCGACTACGTTTACTTTGTGCTGGCACTCAAAGGTGTACTGACTGAATACTTTCTGCATTCTTATAGTTAATGAAAAACTACAAACTTCCCTCCAGCAAACATCTTGGAAAATATTTGAAAATGTACCTTATTTGACCTTATTTTACCTTACCTTCATGTAAAAGTAGCTGACTTCACTGACATGTTGCTCCCCCTCAGGTGACTGATTTCACTCCACCAGTGTGTCAGCGGATCAGCTTTCAGTCCAACTGCTCTAAAAACTGCAACTCGTCTTCGTGGAAGGTCTCCCTTCGGGTGACCGATGGGGCCTCAGGGACGGGTGTCGATCGCGTCACCCTCAGACAAGGCGGCGGGAACTTGACCACCAGCCCAGCAGCTGAAAACAATAACATAACGCTGGCGTCCTACGTATCGTCCTGCTGTTCGACTGATGTTGAGCTGGAAGTTGTGGATCGGATTGGTAACAAAGGCTCCTGTTTCTTCACTATCCGGGACGGTGTCCCAGGGTCTCTCTCTGCGTCCACCAGAGTCACTCAGTCACCCTTCCTTTGCCTCAGTATGGTGGTACTGGGACTCCATATACTGACAGAACTTGGCTTCCAATGAAGTGTCAAAGTGGCAAATATTTAAAGTTACAACAATCTAGGTATATATATTTATATTATATTGTGACGCTTACTGTAATGTGATTTAGTATCTATGTAAGCTTTATAAAAAATAATTGGGATTTTTGGATTTCCCTCCAGTGGCCAAATGTGATAAATGCAGCTTTACGTCTCAAACTGAGGGTTAGTCCTGGCTGTGTACATTTATCACTAATCGCTCATGAATGTATAAAGCTTGTTTCTTCTGTTACAAAGGTGTTTAGTCCACTGAAAGAGGAAACCTGAGGAAATCTTCTATTTAAAAGCCAATTTTCATTTTCTTAATCCAGCTCAGGGAAAAAAAAGAAAAAGTGAAGAACAAGTGAAGGCCATGATATAAAGTGTGATCCAACCCTCTAAGCCTGTCCATCTTATACTTTAACACAAGCATCTTTTAGGATAGTTGATTGATGATGATTTCACAACATGATGTAACAACAAATAAATGAGACAGATGTGTTTTTTTAAAAAACACTTTTTATTGTTGTCATAATGTGTCTATTGTATAATCCTTTACAGAACACAAAATGTTTTGCTTTTCACATTTTGCACATTTTTTTCATCCTGTTTCCTTTTTCACTATTTACATTTTGAAAAGTAGAGACTTATTGAAATAAATTGGTTTGATACAGAGGGTGAGAAAATCTACAAGTGCTGAGATATGTGCTTTGCTTTTTTTGTGTCGTCTATATGGATGTGTGTGAGTGAGTGTTAAGTGACGGTGCAGGATTATTACTGTGTCATTTGGGGAGTTTGGAGATGCAATACACCAAAACCATAGACTGTATATAGAATGGACAAAGCTAACGTGATGTCACCTGTTGGTTTGTGGACTCACATTTTGAAGCTGGTTATTTGGAGCCAGAAGTGACCATATTTGGATTTGGAGGGAGGAGTTTGAAGATGGGTCTGACCCTTGAACCCGAGAACTCTACTTAGTGTGTATGAGACTTGAGTTCAAGTCTAGTCACACTGGAGATGAGACATGTCAATCAAAGAAAGCACGCCCCTAAATATTCCTCTTTTTCAAGCCTAATATCAGCTTAATTATATATATTTTTTCAGATGGGCCACAAGAATAAAAAGAATCAACTTTAACTACTGACATCAGAATGACTGTGGAGAAAAAATAATTGACTATTTCATGACTGAAAGTGACGATTTTTGAATTGAAGTCAATTGAAGTCAGTTTTTTTAGGCTGCATCTAGGGGCCATCAGGGGTATTACACCTTTTTCCACTTACGCATTGGCCTCATTTTTGAGACCCAGTTACTTAGTTTATTTCTATATACAGTCTATGAACAAAAAGTTGTAATCGAGGCAGAAAGTCTTTGTGGCACTTGAATTTCATTTTTTTTCTTTTTTCTTTATTTGCCCTTAAAAAATTGATCAGTGAACAATGTTGACTTTCTTCAGACCTTTAACCCAACTTGCACATGACCCTCAAACCTCCTCCACTTCACCCTTACACAGTTCTCACTCTTTCCTGTGACTATACTAAAATACTTTGCCATAGCATTAAAGGTACGACAAGATAAGGATTTTGTAGAATTAACCACAAAATATTTAGGTATGGATGTAATTTGCACAAATTTGTTGGACCGTTAATTCTCCACATTTAGTTCTTACACAATGGTACCTTTTTAAAGACGCAAACACTGTTTGTCACACAGAGTATGTAGAAGAGTGATTCCTTGTCAATACAAGGAAAATACTTTTCTATAACAGCGGTATTTCTGAAATTCAGACCAGTTCTTCAGAAGATGTGTTAACGTGCACATCAGGCAGTGCCATTGGTGTATTGGGAAAGCTTATTCTCCAAGTCACAGATTCTCTTCTCCTGCGACAAAACTGTGGCCTTCAGATTCTGAATCTCCTCCAACAACCTCTCAAGTAACTGAGGCTGGACAGGAGGAGACGGGAGAAAAGTGGAGAGGAGGGGAAGAAGAAAAGAAAAAGGACAGTGATAGGAAGGGGAAACAAAGCATAATAAGAAAGGGGAAAATAGGTCAAGGACAGTGAGCAACAAGGGGACAAAACTGAAACAAAGATGGGAGCTCTAAGAACAAAAGCTGTGGGCAGGTACAAATAGAAGAGAGATAAACAGAAAAGGGTTTAAAAAAAAAGTAGGAGTGGGAGGGAGGTAATAGTCAGATTACAGGCTGCAAAGCTCCAGAAAGTCTTGCTTTTTATTCTATGTGCAACAAAAGGCTACGAGCAGCCCCTTCACAATGTGAATCAGATTAGGATCATTTTAAACTGTATAACTAATGTTGCTGCACAGTGTGGGGCACATGCCGGATGTAAAGCATGTGAACCAGTAACAACACGTAAGATGAATAGCTTACCGGCAGGCTGTTGGTGTCCAAAGTGGACATGCTGCGACGGGTGGTGGGTCTGGAGTCCAGCACGTTCTTCTTTGCCGCTTTGAGCTCTCGGCTCTTAGGCGGCACGTAGCCCTCCCTCATCGACACCAGAATGGGATCTTCGTCGCGGCCATCCAGCCACTCTTCAGCCTCCATGGCGGGCTCAGGCCCTGCCGTGTCTGGGTACAGGTCATCCTGGAAGAGGTCCGACTGGGCAAGACAGATGGGAGGTACAAAAAGAGACACTTTTTAATGTGCTGTACTACAAAATTAATCATTTGACTTCTGCCTGTTCTCTTTGTGTTTGTCTGAGAGGGTCAGATAGTGGAGCTGAAGCAGTGTGAAAGTGACAGATATTCATTCAACCCAAACCCATTTCTCCTAAAAGGAAAATTCTGTGGGATATAAAACAAATAGACCACGATGAACATGTAGATGAGTAATGATACAAAATGTTTCCCATGACAGTACATGTCAGAGGTACACAAATTCACAGACTGTCACATGACTGCACCAAGAAGTTCAGTAGATGCATGGACTGTATATAGAAATGGACGCAGTAACCGAGGCTCTCACATGAGGCCAATGTGGAAGTGTAAAAATGTGCAATACTCCCGACAGCCACTAGATGCTGGCTCCAAAAAACTCTGACTACAATTGCCTTCAGTTCATTTTCAATCAGTCAATAATTTTCTGAATCAATTATTAGGTAGATATTAGGGTTCAAAAAGAGGAATATTTAGGGGCCTGGTTAGTTTGATCAGCAGGTCTGGTCTCCAATGAGAGCAGCGCTGAAGCCGAGTGTCATATATTTTGGGCAGTGACCTCAAATTCAAGGGTTAGACCCACCTTCTTACTACTCCCTTCATATCAAAATATGATCATTTCTGCCTCCAAAAACTCAATATGGTGACGTTTAAATGCCGATCTCCTGGCTTCACGTTAGCTTCAGTCACTCTATATGCAGTTCATTGAAGATGTCATCTGGGGACTTGATGAGATCAAGTCAGGTTTCCTTTAACTTACTTTTCTGGGCACTGTCATTGTGATGGGTTCACACTTCTTGTCATGCAGCTTGTATAACCTGAGAAGATGGATGAAGACATGAGAGAGAAAAGGACAGAGGTGACACATCAGTGTGTTTGTTGCACATCTGTGTATCACTTTTTAGTTTCTGTCTATAAGGGTGAACTATGATGTCACACATGAGGACTTTACCTTTAGCTGCATGACTCATAATATATGGACATTTGTGTCATAAATGAAGTGGATATAAAGTAGTGGAATAAAAAAGCAGTTGGCTTCTCAACACCTCGTCAAGTCCAACGGTGCAGTAGAGGCAGGGAAGGAGGAATATTCCCAGAAAAATCTAAAATATTTTCTGATATCTTAAAGGTCATATTTAAAGCAACCATCAGTTAATTACCATTTGAATGACAAAATGTTATAGTGACTGATTGCCAGTATTAGTACAGAGGCTCATGCAGCATGCCTATTTTGACTGGGAATGGATGATCAACTTATTTTATTTTAACAGAACATATTTGCAGTTTTGCTTCCATGTCATGTGACTCAGTGGATCGATTTGTAGTCCCTGTGTCACATGACATGGATGCTATTTTAAAAACATCAAACACTCTACTGTATATAATCTAATGACTGTAAATATCTGTAATATTCATCTGCAATCAAAATGCTGTGCTGCATAAGCTTGACTGTGATATAATAATAATAATTATAATAAAAATAAGCTTTATTTGTATAGCACCTTTCATGCAGCATAAAGGGCTTTATAATGATATAATGAAAGAAATGAAAATAAAAGTACAAATTAAAATAGAATACACACAAAAACAGTTAAAATACAATTTGAAATAAATAAAACAGAATAAAAGAGAATTAAAACTGGAATACTTTAAAAAACAAAATGGGAATAAATTGAGGTGGAGAGAAAGGCAGAGTGCATAGCAACAGATTTAAAGACTAAAATGTAAAGATACATTTTCAGCTTTTTTTAAACATAACTTTCATTAATATTGACATGTCAGTGTGAAAGTACTGAAAATGGTTTTGTGTGGTTGGTTTTAAATGGTAATAAATGAAGAGTCCCTGTTAATGAAGCCTCTGTGGTTGAGAGCAGGAGCTAACCTTCATCTTTTTACCAACACTGGTACCTTACCGAGCAATCTCACACTTGGTGACGTCCACACCTCTTTTGGGCATGAAGCCCATCCCTCGCTGAGGCTCCTTAGTGCTGAAGGTGCTGAGGTAGTGAACGTATGGCGGCTCCTCTGTGATCTCAAAGTAACGGATACTGCTGTCCCCCTGCACACACCAACACAGAAAACACAAATATAAAACACATTGTCACCACTAAATCTAAAAATTAGACACGTTTGCAATTTACAACTAGAAGACCAAACATGATTTAACTCAGTGCATCAGTGTCTCTGTACCTTTCCACAGAGGTAGACCATGTTTGCGTCTGCATCATAATATGGTAACAACACTCCATTACTTGTGTCCAACTCCAAAAGTGCAATAGGCTCCTCAAAATTTGTCTGTGGAGAATAAATAACAACCACAATTATTCTCTGTTTCTGTATGTATTTCTGAATCCTCTGGTTTACAGTGTGTGGAGTGTGATGTTTGTTACCGGGTCCCAGAGGCCGAGCTCTCTCTGGCTCATCCTGGTGAATCCTGTGGTGAAGATGTTTCCATCTCTGGTGAAGATGGCTCTCATTGGCCGGATCCCCTCATGTGGAGCCAGACGTTCCTGTTGGTCACCACAGAGACGGATTTTATTACAGATATTACAAGAAGATACTTTTTTTAAATGACTGTTTGTTGACATTTTATGTTTCACTGTGACTCCACTGAACTAAACTTAATAAAACTTAATTTCTCCACCTAATAGTACATCATTCTACTGCCAGATTGCAATTCATAATTCCTTATAATTTGGTAAAATTTGAGTTTTTGGTTAACAAACCTGTGTCTAATCAGCATATTGTTAATCCCATCTGTAATATTTATGTTGTTTTAACACAGGACTGAGAAATATTAGACTAACTACATTCTGTAGCCCAGTTACATTTGACATTTTGTTGGTTTTACCCAATATTTTATTATTTTTACTCAATATTTTATTATTTTTACTCAACATTTTCTAGTTTTTCCCAATATTTTCTTGTTTTTACCCAGCAACTTGCTGTTTTTGTCGTTGGTTGAATTAACCCAGCATGTAGTTAGTCCAATATTTACCCAGTCCTGGCTTAAAACCACCCAGTATGTATGCATCAGACTCTGTGTGAGGATACAGCATTAAAAAAATAACTTTCCAAACATTAAACTCTTTGTCTGGACAAATACATAATATGAGAATAAAACCAATAGGATTTGAGAGATTTTTAAGCTGAAAGGTTTTACACATATGAACATGAGGTGGATACATACATCTTAAGTGAGTGGTGATGACAATAAATACATCAAGTAATACACTAACATGGAGAATACACACTAAGCAGCTGAAAAGGCCCAGTGATGATGTTGACGACATATTTCAAGTTCAGTTGAAGGTGGATTCATGTCCTGACTCTCATTACAACTTAAATTTTAGGACCGTTTCAGAACCTGTAAGGAACATCATGGGGGGAACCTTCAGACTGTGGTCACGAAACAGCTGGAAGTTAACATGAAATACCTCCTTCTTATTATAATTAGACAGAATCTGAAGTCTAAAAAAGCTGGAACGTGGACACGATTGTGTCCCGTCTTTGTGCCACTTGAGTACAAACCTTACATGTAATACCTTCTCCTGACCTCATAATATACTTCTTGTATGTTGGTAAGCAGCTCTGATATTGGTGTTAGGGTATATAAACACATGTATCAGTATTTTCTGCTCACTCACCGCCACCACGTCCCTCTTGCGGGGGTCACAGACACGCAGACGTCGGTCTTTGCAGGTGGTGCAAAACAAGCTGCCGTTTCGGTTCCAGCTGATGCTGTAGATGAGGTCTGGGTGGTCGTCCATGGAGATGAGGGGCTCGCCCGTCCCCACGTTCCAGATAATTATCAGGTTATCACTGCCTGGAGGGGTGATGAGGACAGAAATACACTAGTTCTTTATCTTTTTTCTGCTCTTACACATCAATGTTATTCAAGGTTGAAAAGTAAGGATACCATCAGAGGCTGTTTGTATCTGTTGGAGTGTGTTTCCTACCCGCAGTGAGTAGTATGTTGCGTGCGGTGGGGTGCCAGCTGACGATGCCGACACGTTTTGAGTGTCCTTCCAGGACAACGACGGGCTCCGTCACAGGGCGGGTCAGTGTATGATCTGGGATCTGCCACACCTGGAGAGGACACAGACAGTGGTGTGTGTCCTATAATTTGCATAATAAATCATTTAAGGAAATTGAATTGCGTTGTCTAAAACCTCACTCCACTTTTTCACTTTAATATTTTTGTCTGAAAATGCAAAAATTACAAGTATCTAAGAAAAACTCATGTAATTTATCTGCACTTGCAGTTTGCATTTAATTCTTATGGTTGTTTAAACCAATTCCTAAAAAATAATGTATGATTTCAGTGTCCTCAGTTGTAGCTATGGTCCCAATACTGTCATTTAAAGCCTACTGATTAGATTAGATTAGATCTTTATTTGCTATTTGTACAGGTACAGGACAGTACAAGTACATTGGAGTTTTTTGTGTACATTGCTCTTCTAGTCAAAGAATACAATATAAAAAGTACACACAAAAAACTGAAAATGGACACAGTATATAAATGATGAAAATGTAGAAAAATGTTAAAAAAACCAAACAAAAAAAAAAACAGGGTGATGCCAGAAAAACACAAACAGCAAAACAGACCCAGCAAATACATTTCTCAATTTCTGATTAATGTCAGGAGATATTTTAGCAGTTTGCTGCGATGTTTTCAGTTACACCACACAGCAGGTGATGACTGATCCACATATGCTCAAGAGGACATACACAGCTCTTTCCATCTCATTTCTCCACACACACACACACACACACACACACACACACACACACACACACACACTCTAATGAGCCTTTCCAGATGACACAATGATCAGTCTGTGTGAACTAACAGGAATGACATCACAGTTTTGGCCTTTCTGTAGCTCCATTGCAGCAGCTACTGCCTGGACAGCTGCAACTGTCCATCTGCGTGCTGGACATGAACAAAGCCCACACACAACACAACACACACTCATGAAGGCAAACACACAGCACTCAAACAGCATCTCAGCAGCTGCTGCCACAGGAGAAGCAGCGATTCAATCACTCGATCGCACAAAGATTCCTGTGACATCGCTGTGAACAAGTGGGGGGAAATCTGTCCTCAGTGACAACTGCGCTCACACAACACACATGCTGACGTATGTTGTTGTAATACAAACCAGAAAATGCCACAATTGACACATATGGATTTACATACAGTTTGTTTTCCTGTCTCAATGAAATCAAAGCCTAATCATCCTCATGTCAAAAGTTGCCAAAATAAAGTATGAAAGTCTTTAGGAGACAGTTAAACTCACACAAATCAATGTAACGTGATTTAAGGAGCACACTATCCTTATGAAGCAAAATATTTGATATTTTTATTAAGTGGAGAGGTTTGAGATTCCCTGATAGTGAGTATAAAGTAATGACAAGCTAAACTGCTATGCACACACACACACACACACACACACACACACACACAGTAACATAATCAAGCTGTTACACACAACTCAGATCACACTTGATTTACAGCCTCTAGCAAAAAAATGTAAAATATTAGATATATTCAAATAGGTACAGTTTTATTTTGTAGTAGCATCTTTGAGTTTAAGGCTGTCAGTCAGAAAAAACAACACATCAGAAGAGGTAAACCTGAGCTCAGGGAAATTCTGATGGACATCTTGTGTCATATTTACACATTTTATGACCAAACACCTAATCAATAACTAACAGATTCACTGAGAACCAAAATCCTTCGTAGCTGCAGCTCTATTCTAGGTCACCACAAAATTAGACTTGGAGTTTTGTGATACAAGTGTCTTTATTTGTGTCAGTGGAGCAGCTCAGCACACAGTTAGATCCTGAACCCCAAACCTGCTTCTCAATACTTGCTAGTGGCCTCATTCATCTTTGTCATGGGCGTTTTCTAGTGAGGATTTTTCATACATTCTGATTTACTGCTAAATGACACATTTTCCAAGTCTGTCCAAAAACATTAATATGAACTTTAGCTTTGGAAAATATCATTCATTATATTTAGACAGCTGAGGCCTTTATTATATTATGATAAACTGTGGAACAAAGAGCATGAGAAGTGTTTTACAGAGACAAACTGACTTATGTGAAACACTGCTGACATATTATGAAGTAAAATAAACTGCCTTCAAGTACACACAGGATGTAACAACACATAAACAAAAAGTGGGTCTCAAAAGTAATAATATTTTCATAACTAATGTACTGAGATGATTGTGTGAAGTGCTGCAGTTGAGGCCTCACAGTGACCTCTGCTGACCAGACACAGTCATAAGCTGCAGGACCACAGGAATCTGCAGTGCATCACAACTTGTTATAAAAGAGTATTCAAGCTCCTGTTGTTCACCTTCAGTGTGAAGCTCACACTTAACAAGAATTTATGTTTTTTGCTTGTTTGGTTTTAAATCCTCATTAAAATATAAACTTTATTCTCACACTTTACTTGTAAATTAAGTGCTGTCCAAACGAAAGGCAATACAAACAACTGCTGACAAGATTTCAACACATTGCTTCCTGTAGGTGTGAGTTGGTTGACAGCAGGTATATCACAACACAATCACCACGGACAGATGGTGATTATTTAAACTGTTCTCAAAATCCTGTGCTTACAGATCCGGACGAGAAACCGACCGTCTGAGGAAGCTGTCCTGCTGTAAAAACATGTATCATCACTTTAGCATACACAGGTCTAAAGAACAGGGTTTGCAGCTGTGTGACAGTGACGAGACAACAGACTGAGAAAATATGAAGAGCAGACTGATGATGAGATAGAGATGTTGCAGAGCAGGTGGGCGGACAGTCAGACAGGTAGACGTGCTGATGCTTCCACTGATTCACTTCACTTGTGGTTCATTTATCAGGCAGGAAGATGACGGTGACCTCTATGACTGTTATCTGAGTCATCGAACAACAGCAACTCCTCCACATGCTTTTTGCAACTTCTCCCTCCCACTCAGAACACACACACACACACACAGACACAGACACACAAACACACATTACCATTGCAGTGCAGTCCTCTGAACCACTGGCCAAGATGTTGTCGTCATGAGGACACCAGTCAATATCAAGGACAGGTCCGGAGTGGCCGATCACTAGTGGATAGTTCTTATCCACACGACCCATCTGCAACACAAAGGACGGAGTGAGGACTGTTGAGGACTGATATGATAGTTTTAAGTGAAAAAATATACAAAGAAATGTATGTTAAATGTTTAAAACCAGCATTAAAGTGGTCTGAAGGTGAAACAGGTTGAGATTTGTGAGATTAAAAGTTCATTTTTGGCCTTGGGTTTGGTGAGAGACAGAACTGTCAGAACACAAAGACTGTTTAGTTGCTGTTCATTAGATTTACATCCTGTTCCTCAGCAGGAGTTTTCCCAGGCGTCACACAACTGGACTGTGGATATTCACAAGTTTTCATTTTTGAAAATATCTTTTTAAGATCTTTCATCTGCATGAACCTTGTTTAAAGGTCATACTTATTTATTTACTATTTCCAAGAGCAAGAACAAGCTTTTAATCCTGCTCTTACATCCACACAGAAGCCTTTAAAGTGCTCAGAAGAAAATGCTAATTCTAATGTAAACTGGGCAAACTGGCAAAAAGTGGACCTTGATGTGAAACTGGTTGAAACTACATGCTGAGAATAAATCACGTATGGTGCATTTACACTGGTATCTACTCGCTTCACTTTGCCTCGGATTGCTCGGGATTGGCCCCCTAGGTTGCATTTACATTGCCGAGGATAGTCCCTCCTCCGTGAAACTGGCCACCATTCGTGACGTCATCTTTTATGTGATTCTTTCGTTTCTGACCGCGTCGTCCAGCTCCCGCTGAATTTTCTCATCGGCGACTAATGACAGAAAGGTTTGCACCTCGTCCTGAGTCCATGGGGCAGGATTTCTAACAGATGCCATTTCTCTTCTTGTTGTTATTTCAAACACGTCTGCACGGTTCGCCAAAGATTTAAAAATGCCTATGTGTTTGCAGGGACAGATTACGTGCTGCGCAGTGATGACGCAACAACGCAGTGACGATTC
>OOFC01013287.1:27517-48583 GCA_900323345.1 Pseudochromis fuscus | reverse complement strand
ACCTCTTCTGATGTAGTGTTTCTTTGTGAATCTTGTGATTGCAGAGAATTTTCCAGGAATATACACAAATAATACACAATTATTGATTGACTGAGACCCCAATAATAATAATAATAATGATTAAAAAAAAAAAAATTAACTAGGAAGGGGGTGGCCCTAAGCTCCACACTGAAGAATTACAAATTAATAATAATGAAACCAGTCTTTCGAGCCTGACCATTTAAAGCTAGCTAGAAAATTTCAAGTTAATTTTTTTTATTTTTTCCTCGAGCCTTCGCAAAGCAAACACTAAAAATAAGTGGTACATTAATCTGCCCTTTACGGGTCATTATCGTGTCTTTCTAACTAGCTTTGATACACCTGAAAGTGAAAATCCGAGTCTAAATTCATCCAATATTTTTGCACCCGTGCTCGACCCGGGCGGGGCTTAGGGAACGGTAAGTTTTACAGAAGTCGTCTTTCACTGTCAAGAAACCAAATCCATTGTCATCTGGTTTATAATTTACAAAAAAAGAAATCTAGTCCTACCAAACATTGTCCTGTTTATTTTGCTGTGTGCATTTGTTTACCAATGGAAGTGTTGATCATGGGGTCCTCAGCTTTTATATGATATATCTGAATGTTATTGAGCATTGTTATTTAATTCTTGTCTCCACTGTATGTATATATTCAAAATAAGAAGAGGTGCATATATGAATCATTAAGATCCAACTATGGTACTGTATCACCGACAACGTGATGAGAATTGAGATACTTTTGTTCAATAAAATCTTTTTGAAGAATACTAAACTATGTGTGTTGAAATGTGTGATTGGCCACTATCCTGTTGGTTTAAATTTGACCAGTTGATACATTAAACTCATTCATAATGGTTTTCTTAACACCTTCGATCTAAGGTTATTTGGGTAACTACCAACAACAAAGAGGACTGAATGATTTTAGTAAAGATTGCTAGCTCCAAAGTTGCGGTGATGAAAACACAACTGATTTACCTGGGTGAGTTTTACAAAATTCGTCAATGAATAAATCAATAAAAAGACCAAAAATCCAATTATGTTTGCAGTTGGAGATGTCCTGTCATTGCTGATACTGAAGTCTATGTGGGAAATGCGTTTAGGGCTGTCAGGGATTTTTCATTGCAATACCATCAGTGACCACTAGGAATAATGAAAATACATAGGCTGTAGTCACATGACCAGTCTGCTTCTCACCCAAAAACCAGTGGATGTAGCAACTGCATCTGAAAAATTAGGCCAATGTAAAGTGCAAGTGCAAAAAAGTGCAATACTCCTGATGGCCACTAGATGCTGGCTCCATTCATAGAAATGGACGAAGCAAACGTGACATCACCCACTGGTTTGTGGACTTCTGCTTTGAAGCGAAGAGATCGGCATGTGGATGTCACCAGGTTGGTTGTTTGGAGCCAGAAGTGACTATATTTGGATATGACAGAAGGAGTGAGGAGGCGGGGCTTACCCTTGAATCTGAGATCACTGCCCAATGTGTTTGAGACTGGACTTCAGCGCTGCTCTCACTGGAGACCATGGTTGTCGATCCAGGTAACCACGCCCTTAAATATTCCACTATTTGAAGCCGGTTCAAGGCGGGTTCAAGGGTCAAACCCGCCTCCTCACTCCTCTATTCATATCCATATATGGTCACTTCTGGTTCCAAAAAATAACTAATTTGGTGGCGTCAAATATCAAACTCCTGGGTTCAAAATTTCCACAAACCAACGGGCAACATCCACGTTTACACAGTTTGTCCACATGACTCACATGTCCAGCCCAATGTATTTTCTAAATGACAGGAGGGAATCAGATGGGTGACAAGTTGACACATTTTTTACTTTATGCAAAGGAGGGAAACATTAACCCGGCAGCATCAGACTCACAGTAGCAGGTCATTCCAGTAGAGTTGTGACTAGTCCCTGTACATAAAGAGGTTCCCATGCAGCTACTGACCGTGTGCAGCTGCTGGCTCCCTCTTCTGGCAGTAAGAGTAATTACACGTACTGTTTTCCTCTGGCAAACCAGTATGTGTTTGTTGAGGTGAAACACAACACTGCACCAGTGGGGAAATGACACCAGACACCAGGCTGAAAACTCCAGTATACTGAACTAATACAGAGACATTTACCTGATGCTGATTGATCTAAACAGTGTTGTGTGAACTAATTTACCTTAAATGTAACAAATTTAAGTCTTGCACTTTACATCATTTAAAAAAAAAAAAAGTAAAGGAATGAATTATTGCAGGTAATACGGTAGATTAGCATCAAGATAACAGGGGGCAGAGTTTGACATCATTATTTCATGATGTAGTTGCCGAAATTTTTCCGTCACTTTCTTTACTGGTTTTACATTTATGTCAGGGAATTGTGGTGTACCACTGCGTACAGGCTCAGTCAGCCGTCAGCTGTCCACAAACAATTGTCTCCTGTATCTGTCAGCTGGTGTAACCAGAGTCTGGCTGATAAGAAGAGAAGAGGCGGAGACGAGTGTCTGTGTCTGTCACAGTTGAACCACCATCTGCCTCAGCTTCAGTGGCATCGAGCTGCTGGTTGGGATTTCTTATCTTTTATATGTTCAGATCCACTTCTTATACTCTGCGCTGAGGTTTGCTCACCTTTAAGATAAAGAGTAGTTCAAGTAATCTGCAACACCTGAAAAAAATGATGTTAAATGTAAACTAATTAAATATTATTAAATAGTTTAGAGCAAAGTGGTCACCGGAATATGGGCTGCAATGCTTCAAATATCCACACGGTGGCAGTAGTGAGCTGCCGACACCGTCATCTTCCAGCTGTTCATATTTTCATGCTCCACCTTTGAAACCTGCAAGAAAAAAAGGCACATATCTAGATTACATAACTTGAAATCAAATTCCCTACAGCGAAAGTGAAATTTACTAATTATAAGTAATTTTTAGTATTGTTAAATACCAATGGCTCTTAAGCAAATAAAAGCTTAAGAGCTAAACAACTACTCAATATTAGCCGAGTGTAATTAAGCTGTATCTTGATATAAATTGGCTCAAAATAAACTAAATAATATTAAAACTACAATTATCTTAACTGATACTAAACCATACTATACTGATACCAGGAAGTATAGTTACTGTCAACATTTATTAAACTGACTTTAAAATATTTTGTATGCACCTAAATAATGATACTACTACTACTACTACTACTATCCTTTCTGCAGTATGGAGCAAACAGCAATAAAATTACCTGTTTACACCTGTAAACAACAAAATAACAACAGAATCCATCAACAAAAACAGTAAACTTCATAGAATACTCTGTTGTCTCACTTATATGGAGATATATAGCCTATATATATATATATATATATATATATATATATATATACCATCTTGCAGGGTGTACCACAGGCACAGTGAAGTAGTAGAAGAAAAACATAAATTGGAGGAGTAACTTTTCAAAGTAAAAGGTAGTGCGAGGGTTAAAAAAAGCACAAAGATGCTCAAGGTGCTACACTTCATATTGTGATTATTGATTCTGTCCTTATCCCATGAGACAGAAATAAATAAATAAACTGAAACTGAATCTAATGAGGAATCTATGATGTTGCCCATGCCCCCACAGTAAAAGTCTTGTTTACACAGCATGTCGTGCCCCATCAAAAAAATATTAAAACGGATAAAATCCAGAGCTGTAATTTGTAGGAAAACAGAACAGTGTCCATTACAAAACCAACTCTCCTCCTCGTCCTCCTCGTCATCTTTAAACAGGGGGAAGCTTCAGTCTGGAAACACCTGCAGAGACCCTCAGGAGCAACATGGAGGTGGTCATCATCGCTGCTATTTTTAGCAACACGCTCACCTTCAGGGTCTGCTCAGTGGAAACAGGAAAAATCAATCAATAAATCAAGTTTTACTTATATACAGTAGCACCTTTCATACAACTGAACTGCAAGTGCTTTACAGTCAAAGCTAAAGAGTCAAAGAAAAAATAAAAACATTAACAAATAGCAATAAAAACATGAAGAAATAAAAAATAGCTAAAACAACAGAATGGTCAAGCACATGTAATTATTTGGAGAATTTAATTAATTGCTATTTTCTAATGTGTCTTGGCTAAAATGACACAATCTTTAATCTCCAGTTTACATTTAGGATACAGGTTTGAGGTTAATTTAACGTCCTCTACATCTTTAGAGCTCATGCGTCGACTTTTAAGAGACTTTAGATGTTAACACATTATCCCTGTTTCATACTCTTATCCTCCAGATGACTCAATATCAAAATGTGTCACTGGTTTTCAACAATATTGTATCAAACAAAATTTTCCCAGAATATAATAAACATGAGTAAATAACATGTACGACCTGCTCAGTCTTGTTGCCTTGAAATCACATGACCTGAGTCAAATCCCCCAAGATACAGAAACAATTTGATTGTTAAAATCAATGCAAAACATTAATATAATTATAAAAAAAATCAACATAAAAGCCCAGCAGAGGACATATATTTTTTAGTTTATGTTTAAAAGTCTCAATAATTCCAGCTCCTCTCAGGTTGTGTAAAGGCTTAATGCAGCATCACCACATGGTTTTGTTTTTCTTTGTGGGATACAGCAACAAGAGAGGAGCCAGGAGGATCTGAGGGGTCTCCCTGGCTCATAAAGTAAATCCATGTCTGAGATATATTCTGGCGTGAAGCCATGCAGTGCTTTATAAAGTGATATGAGAAATAAAATCAATCGAAAACAGGAAGCCAGTGTAGAGATTTTAAAATCAGAGTAATGTGTGCTGCTATTCCTCTGCGTCTGAACTCGTGCTGCTGTATTTTGAAGTATATACTATCATATATAATTAAGGTATTAATAGATAGTATACAAACTGCACATTTTAATAAACGTACCAAGACCAAAATGCCTACAAAGGAATGGACAAGATTTTATTTTGCCTGAAGCGCAAACAACAGCATCTGTACCAGCCACAAACTGAAAAAATGGGTACCCAGAACTGGACTAACTACATGCTGGGTTAATACTGGTTTTCAGGTAAGTTTAAATAAGTCTTATACGCCCCTAAAACATTTCTGTGCAGTTTCTTGGTGAAACTCCGCTTTGATCCTGTGTTTATTCTGCCTCAACAACACTCAGCATCAGGGCTCCTCAGAACACGCTGTTTTTAGGTGCCTGTCGCTTTAAGACGCTCCCCACCGTTGCTCTGCAGTGACGTAATGACGCCGCCGCTGTAACCAGGAAATTAGCGCTACGCAAGTAAACAAATTCACTCCGCTGTGAGGCTGGCAGCCTGTGTAACAAAATGTGTGAGTTTTTACAACCCAAAAAACGAGTTTTGGGTGCTGTCATGTCGCGGCCAAACTTCTCTTGTAACAGAGAAATCTAAGAAGGCGGATCCTAAGCTTCGGGCGCTGTGGGAGACCACGTGGGATACTGTGGCGCAATTGGCTAATGCAGACGCCTGAGACAATTGGAATCCAGAATGGCTCATTTTACCTCAGGTATTTCTCTTCAAGGAGCTCATACAAGAATGAGATGGTTTTAAATTCTCATTGTTAGTCTCATTTTGTTAATTTCAGCCAACATGTTATTGTTTTTTTCCAACACTTTATTGTTTTTACCCATCTTATTGGGTTAAAAACAACCCAGCATTTTTAGGGTGTAACTATAAGTGTTGCTTCATGAAAAGTGGAGTTCAAGTGTAGTTGTTTTAAAGTCAGACAAACCTCCATCTGTTGTCTCTGCGTTCAAAATGAGAAATCGCACAGGAAGCTGTTTGAATGGCGTGTTTAGGTGTTGATTAGTCTGCTGTAGTGATGGTTGTGTAATATGCAGCGAGACAAAGGAGGCTGCTTGTGGGGAATGCTGGGAGACAACCCAGAAGAAAAATGCTTTGAACCTTTTCAAAGCACAGACGTTACAGGTTGGAGAAAATGAGAAAATGATCCACCAGACATCGCCTGATAACAATGAGAAAAAGAAAACTCCACAGAACAAGAGGGGCTCCAAATAAAAAATCATACAAACAAACTGGCTTTTGTAGAATCTGTCTTTAAAGTTGAGAGAAGGAAAATGACACAGTGTGCAAAACAAAAGCAACAGGGTGATATAACACTTCTTTCACAGCTTTAAAAGAATAGATCAGTGTTTTTTGTTGGCCAGAGTTCAGAGAAAATCCAGCCCACACAGGTACAGTGAAAAATAATGTGCATATTTTGTTTATTTCTTGACAAAAACAGAAGTTCAGATCTTCTTTGAACTATGAACAAACTACAACAAGTGACCATATTTGGACATGGGGGCAGGACTGAGGAGGCGGGTTTGAGCCTTGAACCTGTTGATGCCAAGTTCAGGTCTAGCCTCCCTGGACACCAGACATGTCAGTCAAACTAACCACACCCCTAAATCTTCCTCTTTTTGAAGACTAATATCTACTTAGAGATGGTTTTTTTTTTTTTTTTCAGATGAATCACTAATAAGAAGACACTTCCCCATTGGCCTCATTTTGAGTCCCAGTTACTTTATCCATTTCTATGTTTCCAGATTCACAACAACTGTATGAGGTGAGTTTTTAAATTGTATTAAAAGTGCAAAGTTTTACATGATTAAGTGGAAGCTTTGAGTGACCACTGGGTGCAATCACCACCAGATCCACTCCTTGTGAGTCCTCAAATATGGTCACTGCTGGCTACAGGAAATGTCTACAAACCTGTGGGTGACCTCACTGTGTCTGCATCCATCATTACCGTCTGGTTCACAGCAGACATCCTAACAATATAAACCCACTGATGCAGTTCTGTACAGAACAACGATCCACAATTTTTCCTGAATGTTGTGCAGCTCTGATCTACAGCTGCTGGAAGCTAATGTATGAGGTTAGTGTTGTTGAAGGACATTTGACCTGTTGCTAAATCCAAGGAGTAATTCTTTACTTTTCACTGGTGTGTTCAACAAAGGCACAGTAGACTGTAATTGAGTTATCAACTTTGGCACTTTTCTTATATAACTTCCTTTAAACAGTAATAATAAAATGCCCAACAGACCAAAAAAACTGTTGAAATTCAATAAAAAATATATATATATATATTGATTTAGCCTCCCTGAGACAGAAGCTGTTTCACAGTGGATGAGTCAAAGTAGCAAAAAGCCACATCGCTTAGAGTTTTCAGACTAGGCATTCACATGGAAAATGATTTCTTTGCAGAGCCCGGCTTCTTCAAATCATCAAATAGTGACAGAAAGCGGTGAAAAGTAGCTCGAAGCAGGGGAGTGGTGCACTCATTTTGCTTTTAGTCACAAACACACTGAAAAGCTATTGAAAATCTGTTCAAAATGTCAACGCCTGGCAACTTTAAAGCTAAAACACGGTATTCAGCAAAGAAAACCCTTTCAGTTCTTGTTCGTCAGTTTTTTTCAGTCACTTTACCATAAATGTTCAACATCCATTCATTATTTTCTTTCTTGACTTATCTCCCCTGTACCTCCCCACATGTCTTCCCAGAGCATTTTCTGCCCTTATGGAGAACTGATGTTACTGAATGAAAGGGAGGTATGACAACCTTGAACTTACCTGTTGCTGCAGAACCAGCAGAAATGGTGAAAAGAAAAACACATGAAGGCCAATGCATACTACTGAAGCATGTCAAAAACATAAACGACTTGGAGGCTTCATAAATGGATGTGTTTTACAGCGGCATTTACCCAGACGTCACCGAGCAGGGACATATTATCAGTATTATGGACTCGCCATCTTTTCTGCATTACTTCCATTCAGGCATTATTTCAGTCCCTTTACTGCCCCCTCTCACAAGACCACTTAAAGGTTCAAGCATGCATCTTTATCCTGTACTGATGGAAATACTTTGAAAGGACATTTTTTCACTGCATCTTCTTTCTTTCACGATAAAGCTGGAGATATGCCATATTTCTCTTTCTGTGAGCATACTCCATGAGGACCTGATCAAAAACCATTAGTGTACTTGTTGTATTTACAAGTATTTCCTGTGACATTGACTCACAGACTGTATATAAAACTGGATTATGCAACAAGGGCTCAAAAATGAGGCCGATGCATTAGTGTGCAGAAGTGCATCGTCCCTGATGCTGGCTCCAAAAAACTGATTTCAATTCCAAAATCATCATCTTCAATGATGAAATACTCAGTCAATACATTAAGTAGATATTAGTCTCCAAGAAGAGGAAGATTAAAAGGCGTGGTGAGTTTGATTGACAGGTATTGACGGTATCCAAAGAGACCAGCTCTGAACCTGAGTCTCATACGCACTGGACCGTGTCCTCGGGTTCAAGAGTTAGACCCGCCTCCTCCTCCTCCTCAGAAAGCACTCAGAGAACACAAACATCCGCCAAGACATAACCCAGCTGCACAGATGCTGTAGACCAGGGGTGTCCAATCCTGGTCCTTGAGGGCCACTATCCTGCATGTTTTAGATGTTTCCCTCTTCCAAAACACCTGATTCAAATGACCAGTTCATCATCAACATAGACATATATACACTAGACGCCTCACCGACTGGATGGAACATACGTCAGTGTGTCCGCCATCTTGCGAGGGTCAGTTGTCGAGACTTCAGCAACGATGCCACATCAGTGCTCTGTGTGGGGTTGTACAAACCAACAACCGACTGCGTGGAATTACCTTTCACAGGCAGGAAAAAATGTTTCTTTGTTGTTGTTGTGTTTAAAATTTCAAATTTTTTTTAATGTTTCATTTTTGTTATTTTAATAAACAAAAAATGAATGCAATGATTCTTCACAGTCACGTAAATGTATATTTTCGTGGTTTTCTTCAGAAAACACATCGCTGTCACATTGACTTGTATAGGTTGACAGGGCAGACTTGACCCTTACAATATGGCGGCCGCTCTGACATATCGAAGCGGTGGGCGTACACAGGCTCCGCTGCGTCTAGTGTATGTCTATGATCATCAAGCTCTGCAGAATCCTGATAACGATCCTGGTCATTTGAATCAGGTGTTGAAAAAGGGAAACATCTAAAACATGCAGGATTGTGGCTCTCGAGGACCGGAGTTGCAGACCCCTGATGTAGACTGAGCACTGCTGCCCTCTTGTAGTGAAATAATGCTATTACATGCACCCATTATAACTTTTTTTTTTTTTTCAAACAGGATCCCCATCCTTTGATCCTGCCAAAAACCTAATAGTTGTTCCCTGGGTAGTACCCCATCTCTTCAAAAACAAATCACCAATCTCTGCTCAGCAGTTCTTCTGTAATGTTGCTAACAGATGGACAAACAGACAAACAGCCTGTCTGCCTCCTTGGCAGAGCTAATCAAATAACATGGACTGGCCACACTGGGAGCACTGGGTGACTCGTCTCTTCATTACACTGAACATGAGCACTGTCCTGCTGGCGTAACAATCACCAAGGCATCAGTTTAAAAGATGCACATGGTGACTTGTATGCAGATGATACTGTTATTTATATATTTATATTGTGCACACAGAGAGTCACACTCTCTTTTCTCTGTACTCTTTACAGCTTGTTTTAACATCATCCAAAAATCTATCAACAGTGACTCACAATCAGAATATTTTATTGATCCTTGAAGGGAAATGTTGGGTAATTTCAAATCAAAGAAAACGCTTTATTCTAGTAAACATGTATCCTTTTTGTTAAATCTTTTATTTCTGTAGTATATAAAAAGATGAGCCTGAAATCGTTTACTTGATTTTCATTAAAAAAAAAACAAAGAAAGAAAAAAATCTCGGTTTCTGACACTTTTATTTTGGAGGGGTTTTGGGACTAGAGGAGCTCCACTTTTGATTCATCTCAGTGCTGATATGGTTTGTTTACTGCAGCTTGTTCATACCACTAAGATACCACAACATGTACAACATATGACAATCAATAAAACTCTCTTCCAGCACTGTTCATAGTGCACTAGGAACAGTTAATCCTTCCAAACCTACACCACAGATAAAAGCTACTCACTGGCAGACAGGTATTTCTATAAAGCTGCAGCAGCCACCTCGAGTCTGACAGTCTATTGAACAGAAATGCTTTTATTAATCCAAGGCTGAAAAATGTACAGTGACGTGGTGTCTTTGGGGGAAGGGGAGTGAAATAAGACACAGAATGAGAATTTACTGAGCCTCTTAAAAAATAAAACTTTATATCTGGGATTAAAGATTGAACAAACAGACCAACACAGACACACAGGGGAGGGAGAAAGTTTTTGAGAGTTTGTTTTTGGTGGTATTTGCCGACAATAACACCTTCTGATCCCTTATAACCTTTCCGGGCAAAGATCACCTGCACTGTTGTTGAAGCACTACTCACCCTCTGACCACCAGCCGAGACAAAACCACCGTTAACTCCCTCCTCAAAGAGACAAATGTCCACACAGCAGATAGATAAAAGGCCAAAAAAAAAGATCCCACCTCCCTCCTCCACCACAAAAAAAAAAAAAAATCACACTTTACACCCTGTGGCTGCATCTTGGTACAGTCTGTCTGGGGACCAGGTGTGAAAACTGTCTGCTTCTTTTCATCCATTTTTCCACTGTTTCCTCAGCTTCTCTCGCTCCCTTTCATGGACAAAAAATCTCACACATGGTGGTTGTGAAAATATGGTTATAAATATATATATGCTGTATTAAAGTGATGAGCGGGAGAGGAGAATGATGGACTCTTTATGGGGGAGGAAAGCAGCTGGATCCAAATCATCTTGTTTAAATCATTAACAGCACAATATAAGGAGATTTTTTTTCAGATTCATGCAGGAAAACCTGAAGTTATATTAATCTTTGTAAATCAGCCAAACAGGAAAGGCTTGGCTTTCTGGCAGGCTGTGGAGACAAGCAGGTGTAAAGACGCAAAATGTGAAAAACAAACATGTCCGCCTTCTAACGGAGATGCTGTCATTATCCTGAGATCAGTCTGAGGGAGAAGATCAACGAGCACATCTGCTGCCGATCAGGTAAGACATGACACATGATGATACTAACACAGAAACATTTCTTTAGCTTCATTCTCTCCTGTGAATATTGTGTAGCAACGTGTTTTGAGATGCTGCTGTTGCTCACACACACACACACACACACACATGCTGGATCTCTCCTGCAGAGACCACATGAAATAATTGCTTTTTCAGATCAAGCCTTCTGTGTTGTGTCTTTCAGTTCCTGCGAGCATGCAGGCTTCGTATGTACCCGCGCTGCTTTGTGTTCTTCTGCTCGGCTTCCTTTCTCCTACAGGTATGTCAGCACCTCATATACGGCATTGCACATGACTGGACATGGCATTGTGATTTGCAGTAATTTCGAAATGACAGACAGGGCGTGAAATATGTTCACACTTCCCCCCCTGACTCTGTATTTTATTTGCAGAGGAGAGCGATGCAGCCGGCACGGGGAAGGAGAGGGAGAGACGAAGCTTACCCTACTGGGGCCTGTGGTCATCGGACTTTTTCGGATGGTTGGAAGAGCTGCGAGCCCAGGCAGCTGATAATGGGATGCAGGACCTGGCTCGCACCTTTTGGGCTCACTTCCCCATCGGCAGCCAGCTGGGCTATGACAGTCCTGAGTCCGACCCGCAACCTGAGGAGGAGTGAGGCAGGAGAGAGAGTTTAAAGTCGTCGGTAGAAGTAATGTGTGTTTAGATGCTTACAGTTCAGATCTGAGTAGTTTAGTGACTTTTAGCCATTTGAACACTTTTGCAATCCAAGTTTTTATCAGATCTTTCTTTTCTACTGCCCTGATTAAAACACAATATGAAGAGCACTATCACAGTTGTAACTATTTGTTTTGCGACATTGGTCTTGGATATTGAATGAAGGTAGCAAAACAAATAATTTAGTCACTCAGTCATTTTCTATACCACACTTGGGTCGTAGGGGTCTGCTGGAGCCTATCCCAGCTGTCAGCGGGCAGGAGGCGGGGTACACCCTGGACAGGTTGCCAGCCTATCGCAGGAAATAATTTATTTAAAAGTAATTATTTGATCTTTTACCGTATTTTCCAGACTATAAGCCACTACTTTTTTTTGACGCTTTGAATCCTGCAGCTTAAACACCAGTGTGGCTCATGTATCGGCGGCACAAAGCTCGTTAGCTTTTTACAAGCTAGCAAGCTCCGTGCCACCGATACATTTCGCCTGAGTGGACCACATGAAACTGTTCGAATAAATTCAATAGCGGCTTATAGACAGTCCGGAAAATACAGTATTATAAATTGGTAGAAGGTATGTGCTCACATGCATCCCAGACCACCTCTGCATGTGGTTTGAGTGAGTGGACCTCAATGTGTTTTGGTGGTCGCTCACATGTGTATTCACCAAGTGTGAACAGGGTATTGTTGACTTCTGTGTATAAGGGGATTCAGTCCGGTCCCGCTCCAAGGTCTCCATCCGATCATTTCAAAACCAAGTCTAAACAGAGCTCTAGAGTTAAATATGAAATCTGACGTTTGATTGCACACTGCAGATCTTTTGGTAAGAAGGACTTTCACTGCTGGCAGGTTTTTACTTTGTCCTTTGAGTGAAGACTTTGAGTGAGCTTCTGAGGACATCTGTGATGTCTGTGTGCTGAAGTGTCGGCCACGGGTCACCACACACTGAGTGGCAAGTCAAGTGTGAGGAGAGATAGGGACGGAGACTAAAAGCACAGAGTGAGGGGGCGGTCCTCGAAGAAACAGAAACAAGGAAACTGTTTTACGATGCAAAGTTCAGCGTATGTTTTTGATTGTACGACATCGCAATTCCCAATTTTTGCGACAACAAACAAACGCATTAGCATATGTGAGAGGATTAACCTTGGGCTTTATCTTTGTTCAGAAATGCTGGGACGCAGAGATGCTCATTTCACGGTTATGCGGGCAAATACAAAGAAAGGTTTGCACCTGAATCAAACTCATTGTGCCCACATTTCCCAATGCTTTGCTCTTCTTTCCAGCTCAGTGTGAGGCACATTTGAATGGGCAAGATAAAATGTCAGATGAAGATTTTTTTGGCTGTGGATTTCTTTATGCAATCAGAAAAATTCTCTGCTCCCTTCATATCTTTCATTTCTTCTTTTCATCTCTTGCCCCAATCTGATGCATGACGGAGAATTATAAAAGGAAAACATGAATGATCAGTGTGTGTGCATCTATGTTTTTTCAGCAAAAGCTCAGATCGAGCGCTTGAAAAAAGACTCAAGAAGAAATCCGCCTCCTTGATCTATGAGAGAATTGTATTTACAGTATTGATGTGTTTCTACTGAGACTTGTGCCTTTCACTGAGCTGCACAGCATCCAGCCATGACTCAGACTGCTCAGTTCATTTATCTTCAGAAAAAGCTTACCTCCATGTCTACAATCAGTGTGCAGCTGAATTCTGGTTTCACAAAGATGGTGTTCTGGCAGGGACTGAATAATAAAAAAAAAAAAAAAAAATACAGTTCCTGATCATATTCATCCTCACTCCATGACTTTCCTACTTTCCTCTCTGTTTGTCTTCTCCCTTCTTTCCAAACCCCGTCATGAAACGATCGTCAGCCAGCTCCTGGTTTCCTGCATTCCAGCTCCTAACTGTGAGAGACAGGGAGACAAACCAAACAGTGTCTCTTTCTGACACACACACACAGACACACACACACACATTACAACTTGAAGCCAACTCAAACGGGAATTTCTGAATTAAACCTCTGTAAACTGACATCATTTATCCTGGTGACATCAGTCTGGAGCTGTTAGCGAGAGACAATTTCACTTCAAATGCAGCAGTTTTCCCCTTAGAAATAAAAATTCATGCACTCATACACACACAGTATACTCAGCTGCTTGTAACTGCAGCCCTACATAGTCTGGTACCATAGACTGTTTAAAGAATTGGAAGAAGCTAACATGATGTCACCTGTTGGTTTGTGGAGATCAGCATTTAAATGTCGTTGCCCGGAGCCAGAAGTGACCATATTTGGATATGAAGGGTGGAGTCTGACCCTTGACCCTGAGGACGCTGAATAACGTGCACGAGCCTGGAGTTCAGGACTCTTTTGCACTTCTGCATTGGTCTCATTTTTGAGCCCCCATTGCTTCATCTACTTCTACATGGGAACTAGCAGTAGCTTGCGGTGGCTAATGCTGGCTACTGTTAGTTAAATATAGATCAATTCTGAACAAGGATTTATTCGTCTTTTGAAAAAAATCCCCAAGGGCAACACATCCGACTTAGATCATCAATATAAAAGGAAACAAGCTGTTGTGTGTGTGTCTTGTATGTGAGTGGTGTAGGTTGTGTGAATGTTCTCATCTCACTTGTGCACCCTAGGGCACAGACAGGTAATCAATCACTTGACCTAGATATGGGAGTCCCAGGTGGTCACTGGGGAAGCGACTCAGTTTCTCCATGTGTATAATGGTGTCCCTGTGTAAAAAACACACACTGGAAACAACTTCTGATTCCAACCAGTAGCGTACGACTATACAAGCTTTCACAGAAGTATAACGTAAGGACACTTTGCATCTGCCTTGAAAGTCCGTTTTTTTTTTAAAGTGCGACATCCTCCCCAATGTAAATTCCACGTGTCGAGCGGCAGCATGCGGGGAGAGCCGGCGGGGGAAAACACTATATGCATCTGGCCGCGCAGCCAGGAAGCAAACCCTCCAGCTAGAAAGTTCATGCGCTGCTTGAGCAATTTTCATTCAACTGAAAGAGCGCCATCTTTGCCTGCTGAAAAACTCGCAGCTGTCTGAGGAAAACAGTTACGCAGAAAACATGTAAAATATGTTAGTTTTACAACACTCCCGTTCCATGGACGATCACAAGATCAAGGCAAGAGTGCATAATGAAGGTTGACGTGCATTAAAAATAAGTAGATGGAGCGGTTAATACTGGTAGCTCCTTGGGGGAAAAGGGTTTTTACTTATTAATTCAATGAGGTGGTTCAGCTAGAGCTAAAAAAAAAAAAATCTGAATATAAAAATACTCTGCTTTGAATAATAAATTTACCATTCACCAGCTTATACGTTATAAAATGGTATCAACACCTCCTTTCTCAGTTTTTTTCACAGGGAAGGTTTAACTATTGGATACAAGATGTCACCGTATCACTTTCCCAGGATTGGCCCCCAAAACTAGTTGTAATATCTCAAATCCTGTTCCCACGTACACGTCTTAAAATTAGATTTAGAGTCAGTGGAGAGCAACTTTCTACCTTCAGCAGATGAATTTTAAAAACAGGTGCTCAGGTGTCAACCTCGGCACATACATCATTATGTACAGTGGAGCATTTGGAGCAAAGGGGGATTGAAATATAGAACATATGCAATTAAAATTCATGTTATATTACAGCTAATTTCATCGCGGTATACTCTCACTCGATGAGGCCTCTTTTACATTCATGTATTACAGTGCTCACTCTGGCCTCTATGCAGTCTCTAATTGATTGATGTTTTCAATAAGAGCAAAGAGATCCCAAGGTATTTCACTGTTGGCCATTGACTTACTGTTTAAATTCATTTCAAGTAGCTCCTGCCACTACAGCTATTAAATGTAACATCGAGGGAAAAAAAAAAAAAAAATCTGCCATCATAAATATTACCTGCAACATGCATAAAAATCCATTTTGTTCAAGTCTGAGTGTCAGTTATTTTGCTCAAGTGGTTATCAGGAAGCACTTCAGAAAATGAAGTGATTGCAAATTGCAAGGTTTCAGCATCAGAGAATAAACCTGCATGACAAACCGCAGTCAGGTAAACTCAGCTTTCTCTGCATTCTCCATGCTCTGTGTGTTGGAAATGGAAAAGTACCTGGGACACAGGAAAACTCATTTAGGGGTGAAAAGCTCTCCAGCTGCCGTCCTGTTTCTGCAGGCAGGGGAGTAAAAGACATTCCACTGCCACAGGCCACTTTCCACTTTGGAAAGTCTGGGGTTGCCGCCCACTCTTCACTTTAGTTGTGTAGCAGTGTAAGCACAGTTGTTGCCTTTAAGGCACTCTGAGAAGACTCTGAGTGGGTACAGGATGGCATCCCCGCAGCTCTATCTGAGGTTAATGGGGCTGGCTGTAGTGCTGACACTATTAGCTCTCAGAGGTAAGTACAATCTTCTACTTTTCTTTTGCTTTGCTTTTATGTAATGAGATCTTTTCCTCCACATCATCACTTTCTCATTTCATAATTATCTCTAAGCTCTTTGTGGCAGCAGCCCACGTTGTTAGAAATATGAATTACTGGAAGTGAGGTTGTGAGTTATCTTGTAAACAATCTGTGTGCTTAGAAAACAGGAAATATCTGCAGTATATTCTTCTTTCTGTCTCACATGAACCTCAACAGCTTTAAGTACAAACTATGGAGACAGCTAAAGTCCAGAGTCCTGATTTCTATCATAGAAAACTATCAGTATGGATTACTGATAGTTTTGGAAGTTTTATTCTATATCACTGCTTCCCACTTCTGAGTATCTAAATGAATTTTACCAACCTTTAATGTAACCATAGTATCCTTTTGTTTCTGGAAAACCAACGTACAGAGATTCAAAATTGATTCCAGGGAACATCACATCTGCTTTGGTTATTGTCTCTGCGCCTTCAGCTGAAAAATCTGAACTGCATTATGACATCACATGCTTAACAAACCCAATATGTTCAAAGAAAAAAAAAAAGACACATGACTCTCACATTCAAAAACTTTAGGTCTTGAAAAGTTCTTGTATAATACGACACGGTAATCGAATACGCTAAAATCTGAGACAATATCTGAAGCATAGGAAAGTAATGACAGCAATATGAGGATAACAACGTGATGCTGCGGGATAAAGGGTTAAACTTATTCTGAATGAACATAATTACAATAAGTACAACATGTGGTACAGCTGCAATACGTTTAAGGAGATACTTCACAGATTGATATTTTATTCCTTATCCTCCACTACCTTCAGCCTCAGTGGCATACCACACAGCTCTACTTTAGGGCCATTTGTTTTTAATCAGTGACGCAAACAGCAGCTCTGCTTGGAGGCTTAAGTATCTAAAGCCACGCTAGCAGCTCTGTTGTATGTATAATAACATCTTACTATAGCAGTTTCATGTGAAAACATTTGCTAAACAGTACAGCTGAGGTTCAGGTAATGTCATTACTTTTACAGATATTTAAGATATCTTTGTCTGACGCATAGACTGTAAATAGAAATAACAATTCTATATATGCGGTTTGTCTGTGAGCACCACCAGGCTTGTTAACAGTGGTGGACAAAGTACTCAACTTCAGCACTTGAGTCAAAGTACTGATACTCATGGTCAAATCTTACTCAACTACAAATAAAACTCAACCTGCGTGACGGTAACTCTACCTGGACAAACTGCCTGAAACACATTTTCAGCATACACTGTATATAAAGTAAGTAACGACACACTTCCTAGGAATGTAGTTTAGGCCAAAGTACAATATTTGCCTTTGAAATGTAGCGGAGTGAAAGTCATAAGTTTCCAAAAAAAACCCCAAATACTCAAGTAAAGTACAGATACTCAAAAAACGTGCTTAAGTACAGTACTCAAGTAAACATCGTCCGTTACTGTCCACCACTGCTTGTTAATGTCTTGTGTCCCTCAGTGACCAATCAAAATCAAGAAGGAGGTGGGACTAGGTTTTTGTAACCTAGCAACAAGAAATGCTTTGGAGAAGAGCGTGTGTCCACAGGCAGCTTTTCACCTGTGGACAGATGCTGTTGTCTGATAAACATTCCTCAAAAAGGTGGTTTCATAGTCTGAAAACAAGCTGTCTGCTGGCTAACTCTTCTAAGTACTAACTAACTAACTAACAAACTAACTAATGAAGTCTCCTCTTTCCTAAAATACTGAAGCGATGCTGTCTTCAGAAAACAGCAGTCTTATGGGCATTTTCCTTTTCCTTTTGAGAAGAGTTTCACAGCTACCACAAAGCCTATGCACTAAGGTGATTAATGCATTTTATAATGATGGTGGTGGGAGAGAGGATAAATATGCAGCCCCTGCAAAAGCTGTGGAAAGAATGGCTCATGCTGTATACATATGGTCAGACCGCTGAACTAATGAAGAGCAATTCTGCAGAAACGTGCTTTTCAGAGCTCGTTTATCTGCACCCGACGCTGGAGATGAACACATGCAAGCAATTTTCTCCAACTGTGTCCTTCCATCTCTAACCACACAGTGAAAATGCTTTGTGCTGAAACAGAGTCTATTTTCAGATGAGGACTGATTTCTGTACATATTCTGAGGTAGATTTGCTTAAGGACTAATGGAGCCGTAACTGAAATGCTGTGGACTTCAGTGGTCTGAGAGAACATTGCTCTGAGTCATTTACAGTTGCAGGTTTCAAAGGTCATCTGAGTAGACCGGTGTGGTGAAGTGGAGCACTAGATATCTCATTAGCATACTTTGTACATTGCCCACTCTCACAGCACAGCGCCATTTGCTCCAGTTTGAGAGAAGAGCCGCGGGAAAAAAAAGTCAGTTGCAAATATTGGGTAATTTACATGCAAATTACCCAAAAGATAGTTTTCTTGGACGTGACTTGGAAGCTTCTTCAATCACATGTAATGCTCCACTTTTTGTATCTATTAAAAAAAAGGATTAAAACTAGAAAAGCAGTCTGTTGCATGTTTCTAGCTTCATTTGTTTTTTTTTATGATGCAAGTTTCAAAGATCGTTTTTTTCATATTCTGGATCATTATCCAAAATTATTCCTTTATCTGGATCAATCTTTGATATATTGTAGACCATGTTAGAAACTTGTCCTGTATTTTTTTTTCAAAGTGTCTTGACCATTTTTGGTGGAGTCATATGCATAAATGTGGCATATGGTCCTATCTCCCAATGTTAAAGAATCCTTCAAAAAATTCCTGGATCCAGACGGTGATCCGGATCACTTCCAAAATCTAATCATTTGTTCCTTATCCCCATCTGGACAATCCCTGAAAATTTCATCAAAATCCATCTGTAACTTTTAGAGTTATTTTGGAAACCAACACACAGACAAACAGAGAAACCCCGGCAAAAACATAACCTCCCTGGAGGAGGTATAAAAAAAAAAAAGTGAGGTGTGTAAAAGTACTGAATTTAATCACAACAAATCCAAGGAGCAGAATCAGGGAAAATACTTTTTGCTGCATCTTGTTTGCTCATAAAGGGTAAAAAAAATGATTTTTTTTAAACTGCTACTACTCTCACTTACCTGTTGTGAAGGGTTGTGTCTGTACTGCAGCTCACTTTGTTTCCCTTAATGCTCTTTTACAGATGTTTCCAGTGAAAGCAGCTTACACAAGATCTTAAAGAAGAGAGATGGTAACAAACTTACAGGGATCAATACCTGATAATATCATCATGAGGCTGCATTAAAGTGTTTTCAAAAATACCCTGTCATCACCTTGCCTCCATCCAGTGGCGGGAGCTGGTACTTCCCCATCCAAGTCTTCAGTTGCCGTCCCTTCGTCCAAGGCTAAAGAGTTCCTGGCAAAGCTGAGCAGAACCAAGAGGAACGTTTGGGATCGCAGCCGACCGGACGTGCAGCAGTGGATCATGCAGTTTATGTACATGGGGTTTGATGAGCAGGTGAGTTATGCGTGTTCATGGAGAGTTCAGGGTTTCTCTGAACACCGGAGGATTTTCATTGCATATACATGCATATAAATCAATATCCAGTGGGGTAGTGAACATGTCAGGGACAGTACAACACACACCTCACAGATTTACAAACCAGACAAATAACTCCAAAAACATACACATTACAGAAGCCCAATCTCTCTCACCACTAATCCCAAACTCACAATTAATTGGTTTTTATCAACAATGCATCAATGAAACACAGTTCCTGGCAAAGTTCTGAGGAACCAAGAGAAACATTTGGGACTGAAGCAGATCAGGTGTCCAGCAGATGTTGCTGGGACACTACCAGTTAAAGTTGAACAAATCAAGTTTGTCTCTGCACAACTTTATCTGGTTGCTGCTTATTTACTTACATGTGTATTTTTATTCAGAAAAAATTGGACAAAAGTAGACAGTGAAAATATAGATTTGAATTGTTGTGTATCTCAGATATGTGGAGTAAACATTAGCCTGCTGTGATGCCTAAAAGCTGCTCTTCAAAAGGCACTTTTTTCCACAAGATGTCATCTGAGTGACTGAATACAGTTGTGAAATTGAATACATGACAGCATGGAGTCTAACACACAAATATAAACCCACTCCCAGAGCCAGATTCAGCTCTCTTTCAGGTCACTGACTGTCATGTTTCAGAATCCACAGGGGACAATGAGAAATGAAGGGAACAGATAACAAGAGCAAAAAAAAAAAAAAAAAAGAGGGGGGAGCAGAGTGCACAAAAAAAACCTCTTACTCCACCACCATTTCTGACAGCTGACAGCAAGTTTTCCAGCCAACTATAGCTATATTTCTCCAACAGCTCCATGTGTGACACCTTACACAGATGCCATTTGCTGTTCTCTTTCCTTAAAAGGCCAAAGCTGTCAAAGCATTGGCCTTTTCAATGTTTTCCTTTCATGCATGTCTGTTTGCCACAGCTGTGCCTGCTGACAGTCTTAGTGGACGTCTTATCAGCTGTGTTTCTCTATTAGCCTGAGATTTGTGTTGAGTTTTGTAACAAGTCTCGCCTTTTTTTTTTTTTTCTTTTCCCTGCACCAGAGGCTGGAGACTGACCTGTCATACTGGAGGGACCACGCACGCTCCAATGACCAAGGCCGTCAGCATCACTACGATGAGAACGCCCCCGTCGCCCCCCGTGACCACGCTTCCTACAGACACGGAGCTAATGTCAACTACGACTACTATTAACTTCAGTCAAACACGTTCAATACACTTTATGTCATCTGAGAGGGCATTATGTTGAGTTACATTTCCTGAAGCCTTATCACAACCTTAACCTGACATGAAAATATGAAGTCTTCATATTAAAATCGGATCATTTACAATGTGGGGGTTTGCTTTTTGTCCACACTACATGAGCAATACAAGTCAGCCGGTTTGTTTCTTTGCCTGAGTCATAGACTGTTTATAGAAATGGAACCAGGACTCAAAAAATTATGTTTCAGTGAAAAAAAAAAAAAAAAAAAAAAACAACAT
>OOFC01013287.1:0-22228 GCA_900323345.1 Pseudochromis fuscus | reverse complement strand
CCCCAGCCACTTCCACCAGCTCCTCCGGGGGGATCCCGAGGCGTTCCCAGGCCAGCCGAGAGATATAATCCCTCCAGCGTGTCCTGGGTCGGCTCTGAGGTCTCCTCCCGGTTGGACATTCCCAGACGCCAGATGCCCGAACCACCTCAACTGACCACTGTACTGCGAGTCCCTCCCGGACGTCCGAGCTGCTCACCCTATCTCTAAGGGAGAGCCCGGCCACCCAGCGGAGGAAACTCATTTCAGCCACTTGCATCCGCGATGTTGTTCTTTCGGTCATTACCCAAAGCTCATAACCATAGGTGAGGGTTGGAAGGTAGATCGACCAGCTCAGCTCCCTGTTCACCACGACGGACCGGCTCAGCATCCACATCCCTGCAGACGCTGCCCTGATCCGAAACTTAAAAGGTGTCGAGCTCTACTCCACATGCAATGCTGAACATAAATACTACAAAGAACTCAAAGTGCAAAGAACCTCCACTAAGGCATGTGGTGTCATACCAACACTACCTTGTTAAAATCTTGGGCTTATTGTATGAGATAGAATTTTTCTGGGATTTTCTATTTTATGGAGTTATTTTCTGTCAGGTCCCATCCTCTCATCTTGCTCATCACAGAGGTAACAAATGAATTCACATAATCTTTATAGCTGGATTTTTAGATCTTCACGTGTACTGTAAAACTAATAAAGGGCATATATAGTATATGAATAAATCAAATACAATTGTCCCCACAGACACACACAGATGTCATAATTACCATTACACCATACCTTAACATTACCAGGCAACAGACACAAGCTGCCTCACCTACCATAGGTCAGGGAATAGTTGATGCAGTTTAATCTTCAACACCCCATCGTATGTCAGCTCTACTTTCTCCCAAATGTCAAATTTGCATTCATGCATTTATACATGACATGATAGAGACAGTCAAGTTTTTTTTAGAGACCAGACAAAATATCAACACAACCCACAGCCTCCAAAACAAAGATGCAGTCCAATTCATAGCTCCCTCAAACAGCTTTAACAAAAATAAAACATTATAACCATCTCAAATATGGAATTTCAAAGCATAATCATATTTGGATAAGTGGGAAGAGCTGCAGAGCAAGAAGAAGATGGATCTGATTGCTGCTAGCTTGATGTGACATCACTCACCTGTCGTTCAAAGTGGCCACAATTGAAATGATTAATGATAAAAATTAGGTTTTGTACAGTTGCCACAAATATGGAAATTATCCATTGCAACCAAAACTGTTTTTGTACCAGTCGTAAAAATGTTTTCATACATCTTGTAAGAAACACCCCATGAAGAATTCAGAGCTTAACAAAATGTCCTACCAAGTACTGGTGTAGTGTTCCAAGTTCTTTATACAATTATGATGACTCTCGCATTTTTCATGAAAAGCTAACAAGAGGAATGTTGAGGACATGTGAGACTACAACCTTGCAAACAAACCAACAAACACAAAACACATCTCTCATACTTTCTGAAAAAAGACAATTAGCTTTTTCCTCCCAAGAAACCTCAGAGGTCAATGTCATCTTGGATACACAATCTTCTCTCTGGCCAAACTAATTTAATGACAGAAAAATACATGAGAAGTCTTTTGTCCATTGAGACTGTTCCTCTCCCTGTCATATAATTACTCTGCTTTTAACTATTTGAATAGAGAAAGCTGTGAATCACAACCAGATACATGTCATTGGTTCTTTTATGAAATTTTCCTTGACACATTGTGTAGCACCCTGCAGAACATGAACACAATATACTGACGGATAAAGTAAAAACACAAGGACAGAAATAGAGTAATAATGCCCTTGCAAGGGCAGTTGTATGAATATCATTTCATAAAAAGAGTCTATGATACAGTGCAACCCTGGGCCACACAGCGACACAATAATCTACAATAACACTCATGTACCAACATGAGAAGCTTTCTACTCATTTCCTCTCTCTCTGGTGTTTGAAGGTGGGAAACTGGAATGTACGACCACGACCTGAAAACTTGGCTCGAGAACAACTTGCAAAAAAACAACTCCTCTTGAGTAGGGAAATGGCCGATCCGATCCGATCCGATCCAGTATCGGTTTCAGTTTCTGATACCAACGTAATTCATGGATTGGAAATTTCTGATCAAACCTGCTCAGATTTTTGATGCATGTTCATTGCTGAAATGACTCCACATTTACCCCTTTTCCACCAAACAGATTCCAGGGCCAGTTCCGGGCTGGAGCTCGAGCCAGGGCTCAATTGGTTCAGAGGCCGGTCCTCCTATGAACCGGTTTGATTTTCCATAGGGAGGGGGCCAGGTTGGGGCCGCGTCACGTAAAACGTCAGTACGTCGCTGCATAGGGAGCCGGTTCACAACAACCGGCCGCTAGCAAGCTAGCTGCTGTTAACAAACTACTGTTACCCTGTTACTATCAGTCCATGAAAACATTATTTTTTTCAGCGGATCTTCTAGTTATATGGAACTGACTTCCTTAACGGAGGGTCTCTCATTGAGACAAGCCTCCTTTCCACTGTTCCACAGCTTTGAGAGCAGTAGCTTAACTTTTCATCACAACCTGTCTGCTGTGTGGAAATATTTTACACTAAACACACCACAAACCAAGACAGCAACGTGCATTGTTTGCAAAGCCATTGTATTAAGAGGCGGGAGCTCTGTCAAGACCTACAATACAGTGAACTTAATCAAACATTTGAAAAAGCATCACATTAAAGACGGGGATTTTTTTGCCAGGGGGAAGAAAGATGCTTGGAAAGAGGAGTTTATCACAGCCTCATATAAAATCAACACTAATGACAATAATAATATTAAAGCAAACAGAGCAGGGCAGGGCAGATATCTAAATTCAGGTATCAGGATTGGATTGGAAGTGAAAGAAAATCCTGATGGAGATGGAGACATTAGGAACTTGAATCACTTAAACTCACAGCTGCCACAAAAGTAGCACTCCATCAAAATTCAGACATTTTTGTAAGATTTTACACATAAGCAGTGAGTGAAGATGAAGGAACAAGTATCTAATTTGTTTTGTTCATACAAGCAGCAAAGGAAGAAAGAGCAGTGTGGGGATAACAATGACCAAATACACCAACCCCACCAGCACTTTGTTAAAATACACTCGAAGCTACAGGAGGAGGGAACTACCCTCACAGGTCCAATGTGTGTCTGTGAATCTTGTGCACATTAAAATCAAAAGAGCGGGAAAAATGTGAAAGTTCAAAGTATAGTCAGAATAGGACGTAAAGCTTTTATCTACACTGGTCTGAGGAAGAAAGTTGGTTTGTCTGTAAGAGCAAAATGTGACAAAATGCAATAAAACCAAACTTTGAAATAAATCTTTATGCCCACGAAGCATGAAAAATAAAAAAAGACTGATGTGTCTGCTCCACTACACCGACAAGAAATTGCAGAAGAAACTCAATTTTCACCCACTCACTGTTCAGTCATACATTCAGGCTTGAATTCCGCTTGTTCCAGTGGCTTTATCCAGAAATAAATGGGCACAGCAACCAGGACTCAAAAATTAGTCCAATGTGGAAGTGCAAAAAGGTGCAATACTGCTAACAGCCACTAGATGCTGGCTCCAAAAAACACCAATTCACTTCCATTCAAAAATCATTAAAAACAAAATACTCAGTCAAGAGTTTTTTTGATCATTCTGATGTCAATAAATGTAAAATTCAGTTCTTCTTATTAGTGATCTGGTGGTCTACCTGAAAAAAACCTTACAATCAAATACATATTAGCCTTTAAAAAGAAGAAGATTTAGAGGCGTGATTAGTCGCCAATGAGAGGCAGCCCCTGAACTCGAGTCTCACACTGAACAGTGTCCTTGGGTTCAAGGTTCAGACCCGCCTCCTCAGTCCTATCTTCATATCCAAATATGGTCACTTCTGGCTCCAAACATCCAACATGCCGATGTTCAAACCTGTTGGTCTGTGACATCATGTTAGCTTTGTTCCTTATAAATACAGCAGTGACCACTCGAAGGATTACAAAAACCCCCACCAACTAACCATCACCTCTGATACTGATAATGGTTTAACCCTTTACCCCCGAACGTATTGTTGGTGATACGTCTGCACATGCATCTCTGGATTAACGTATTTATGTCGCGATTTGCACAATTGTAAAAATTCCAATGGTTCCTGAGAGCTGAGATGTTGCACTTTACAGTGAAAATGGTGTCATTACGGTAATTTCACTAGCACCTCTCTCAAAAGTCGGAAAATTAGCCAATTTACTATATACTACATGTTGTAAGAGTGTATTAACAGTGACGCAAGAATACCAGAAAAACATAAAAACTTAATTTAATTTTAGAGTTTTAGTGAACAAACACACTACAATTGCACATGAATGTTAGATTTTAGATGTTAAATTTGAATCTGAAATTAAAATAAGCATAAAAAGTCCAGGTGGAATATTGGAGGCTCAGGTGGTAAAGGGTTAAGAGGTTTTTGCGGACCTCTCCTGTGCAGAAAACAGGTATGTGACACTGCTGTTGTCTCTAGAGTCCCCAAAAACCTCCAGATACAGATTCCTCCAGAGCCTGGCAGTCGTGTATAAAGCTACACTGAACCCACCACAAAGCAGAACTTACAATGAGCAGGTTCACCGTGGGGGTCACAATAGTCTCAGAAATACATGAAGAAAATTTTCGATTAGGAAGGGAGATGGTATGTCCCTTTAGGGGGCCTCAGGCTGCTGAAATGAACTCTGCAAGATATGCAAAGAGCTTTACTGAAAACTTTCTCCCATGGTGTAGAAATAGTTTTCATGCAGGGCAATGCAAACATCTCATGAGGCACAAAACACCACTGACTCCTTGGTTGCTATGGGAATACTTGCAGAGGAAAAAACATGCTAGGGAGACCATTATCCTCTGACCTCAATTCTATTGAGAAACTACAGGATCTTTTCAAGAAATACCTATGAGGGCAAACAGCAGTGAACCTCCAAACAGCAGCTCCAGAAGGCAACTCTGGACTTCTCAACTGACATAAAGCCTCATACGATGCATGTGATTTAGCAAACGGTAACTAAAGATCACAAGTTGATCATTAACAGTGCGTAAATATACACACCAGGACTGTGAGGCTGTTTTAAATAAGTTGATTTTTCACTGCCCCTAGGATCACTTTAATGCAACAAAATTCTCAGGTCAATCAAAGTGACTGTTCTTTAATATCAGCATTGTAAATGTTTGTACTGAAATTAAAAGAAATACAACATCAGACTCATAAAACTCAACTATGACATGCTCTGTGACAGAACTAATTCATAATCACAATTGTTTTATAGGAAAACCAGGTTTATGAAGTTCACTGAGCTAAGATGAATGGATACTAATACTCCTGTGACATGATGTCAGATCCGACACAGACAATCCCTTTGGACCTACCTCACAGTTGAATTTTTTCTCCTCTATGGATTTCTGTGGGCAATTATTTTTGAATTTCTAATTGGTTCATTAAGCATTGCATCATTTAGAACTGTGCACATTCTTAATTTAACCATATTTGCATATTTAATTACTACTTTTTACTCATAATTTCCTGATCAGAGGACTCACAGCTTGCACCCACTCATTATTACACAATATTACTTTTACCAATTGCTATAATCAGTGTTTGCTATTTATTTTATTGATTTAAATTTGTAGTTGATTTGCTTTCACTTTCATATTCAAGTGTTTTTTTCTGTTGATCAGTCAAAAAAAAAAAAAAAATCTAACTACGTCAAAACATGACTGAATCCTGTTTGTGGGACTGCATGAGGTCAAATTAGCATTATGTGATTAAACCTGTTTAATCAAACTCCTTTGAAGGTGATTACAACACCCACCAGAGAAAGAAAAGCTGCGACTGCATCCAGGGAGGTCTGAATATGTTTAAGTGTGAGCAGTGGAGGAAATGATGTGATTTATTTAAGGTGTCCTGGGAGTCTCACTTTGAGAAGAGTTTACCCAAAGACTGTTTACACCACACTAAAGTCATGCAGGGCAGCTTGCAAATGCTTTGATGAGATAGGAAAGCTTCAAATACTTGATGCCTCTGATCTCCCGTCCCCAAACTAATGACATTAGTCTCATTATCACCTACACACAAACCAACAAATACTCTGTGAATATAGTCCAATATAAAGCAATGCTCCTCTGCCTTAGACCAAGAATCTAGCCCCAAATATATCTTTAATATACTTCTTTAAAAAAAACAGAACAAAATCACTATTTGGCTGTGGTATGTATTGATCTATTGAAAAGCACCAGTACATGGACCCTGTTCACACTTTAAGATGCTTCTCAGTTGATCGGATCACAACTGTACAGCACTTGGATGACTCATATCACAACTTCTCTTCTAGCTGTTTTCACATCTTCTGGCAGGTGATGTGAAGACTGTGAGTGGGCCCTTGTGGCGGCTATGATGTTGCCGTAGTGACATCTGAACACAAGTGGTCAGCAGGACGGTTTGGAGATGAATGTTCAAACTAGGGCTGCCCCTAACGAATATTTTAGTAATTGAATAATCTATTGATTACTCCATCGATTAATCGAATAATTGGATAAGAAATGTATGTTAAGCTGCAATAATAAATCGAGTTGCCAAACGATAAAAATTTGCATGAGGGTGGTTTGTCGCAAGCTGGGCGACGGGTTAGCTTAAGTGCTAGCAGAATCCCCGACTATCGTATGCTTCCCGATAATGTGGTATTTTCAACTAGAAGTTCTTCGGTGAAAACTCCTTCCTGCAGAGTGTGTCGGTCGACTGTCCGTCCGTTTTTTTCGTACTCACATTTCCCATTAACAGGGCCAACATACTATTTAACGTTTTCCAAAAAAAGTAAAAACCAAAAAGCCGTACTGTTTCACGTCTTCCCTCTTTATTGGGTGCCCCTGCTGCCTGTCACTGTTGTGCTTCCACTTCTTCTTCCTGTCTCTGTGAATATCGTTAACAGTGGGAGTCATACTGCCCCCACCAGTTCCTCTAGGAAACTGCAAGTACAGATGACTTTTTTCCGGCTGAAAAACAATAATTCGACGCTTCGATTCTTGAATTTCGGGTGTCCCCCTGCGATCCGACCAGCCAACACGCATTTTGAAACCAAGTGTAAACAGGCTTCTTCTCTCTTGTTTTATAATTGGTGGTAGGCAACAAGAATTTTCTGTGACAAAAATGCAGAGCATGTGTCGACTGAAGGGAAAACGATGCATCAAAGACAAAGAAAAAAACAGGTTTCAATTGGCGATCTTACCTTACATACTGAAAGGCTCTTGTTTGGGAACCAGTACCATACACCTAGAAGAACAACAGAGAATGGATGACTCTTTCTGAATGATAACCATATTGACATGTCCACCAATACACTTTGACTGCAAGTGGGATCTGACAGCCGAGGAGTGAGGTACACTACGGTGTCTAAGACTTCAATTAACAATGTGCTCAGAGAAAAAGTATTTTCCACACACTTCTGTATTATTCAAGAGACAATATAATGATAGCAATCCTCAGCTGATCATCTCACCGTGTACATGTTCAGAAAATATAAATGAAGACTATAATGCAAACAGACATTTATTCTATACCACCTAAAGAACAAGGTGAAAAAAGACAATGAGTAGAAAGCTTAAAATGCATACAGTGAGAGGTTCTCCTTGTAGAGCCTGGAGGATGAAGTTACTGACAACACGTCCATCGTTCATGTGCATCCGGGAGCCGAACGTATTGAAGATTCTCGCCACTCTCACCTCGACTCCTTCCTGTGAGAGGAAAGTAGGTGAGTGATTGAGAATAACTTAATATTTTTTCGATTTTTTCGACATTTTCGTTACTTCTTTGAATATGCAGTATAATAATGATGTTTTACTGTACAGGTCTTTGTCCACTTCATACACCATATTGAAAATGTTGTGTGAAAATGCACAGCCTGGGAGAAATTGGGATGAAAATTAAATTATCCCTACAAGAAAAGCTGCATTTGGTGTCGTTCAATTATCATAAATTAGTAAGTTGCCTCCACAGAAACAGCAACAACAGGTAGTGGCAGTAATAATGCTCTTCTGGCAACAACAATACATTTAAATTTAAATAAATAAGATATAAATCAGGAGAAATCTGCTGCTGACATAAGAGTGTGCATCCATTTGTTACTATTTTTGCAAAGTGCTTTTCATGTACCATATTTCCTTAAAATTAATTAAAATTAAAAATTAAATTAAAATGTAATTTTTAAATCAATTAAAAACCAGGTCTCTGATAATAGACAGGAACGTGGTCGGCATGTCGAGTTTGCATTAACTGCATACTACTATAAATTTAAAAGTTTAATCTGCTCCGCTCCTGATCGTGTTGAAGCCTGGAAACGAAGCACTGTACTAAAATGTGACTAATTACATTTATCAAACAGAGAAAATTTGAATTCAAGACCTGCCTTTAACAATAAAAGTCTAGCCTCTATTTGAGAACACATGCTAATTTTCAGTTTTTTAAAGCATCTTCCAACCAAAGGCTTCAGTCTACCTCCCCTCTCAAAATCTGAAAAACTGCAGCAGGTTTCATCACATCACAACAAACGTCTGACAAACACATTCAACAGCAAAGCTTTGATCACAGAACCAGATTAGTTGTTTCCAGTATTTGGTAAAACAGCTATTCAGGTATCGAAATGAGCAAATCTGTGTTTCACTTCATTTAATTCTCTGATGTGATGAGTTGATGAAGCTAATTACTACTCTAAACTGGGAGGTGTTACTTTTGGAGTACTGTACTGTGAAACACCTCCTCATGAGATCATATAGACTTCAGTAACTCTGGTTGAATGTCTGTACCAAGCCTGCGTGTGCATATTTTACAGATATATAAACGTATAAACTATGCTACAGCGGTTCTTGTTTTTACTGTTATTATTTGTAGCCTACACTTTAACAACTGGAATGAGACATGTTATGACAATCCCCTGAAACGAACAAAGCAATGGGGGCTCAAAAATAAGGCCAATGCAGACGTGAAAAAGTGCAGCACTCCCATTGACGACTAGATGCTGGCTCCAATTGATTTCAATGCAAAAACTGTCATTTTCAATCAAAAAATACTCAGACAATAAAATTATTACACAAGTCATTCTGATGTCATTAGTTAACGTCAGCTCATTATCTGGTGGTTCATCTGAAGGTCATTTCATCATTAAATAGATATTCAAAAATACAAATATTTAGGGGTGTGGTTAGTTTGATTGACAGGCCTCGTGTCTGGTTAGACCCGCCTCCTCACTCCTCCCTTCATATCCAATTATGGTCAATTCTGCCTTTCTTTTTGTAGAAAGCAGAATTAACTGCTATATAATATGCGCAAATGTATCAAAGGAAAATAAATAACTTGAGCTCTGGTGCCAAAATATTTTCCAGGAGAGTAATTTGACACACTCCTACTTGTCAACATAAAATAAATGAGGCCAACTGCATGAAGGATACTCTCACTGATCTCAGGGATATTGAAAACTCTCCTATTTAAAAAAACCCGTGGCCTTCCTACGTCAGCCTCATGCACCACTACATACCTGTTCAGATGCCACATGGGCCAGGTTTTGGTCATACAACATGAATAAAAACATGAAAATTATGGAGATTGCTCTCTTGAAAATGTGGCAGAGGAAATTCAATGGACACAACTCAGAAATATATTAAGTTTGAGGAGCGATGACACAATGAGGACAGCATAATGAGGTTTTGGAAAGGGCCACTTGTGTGCATCACATGTAGGTAAATCAGGGTCTACACAGGTAAAGAAAAAGAGATGTTTAAATATGTTCTTTACTTATTACAGTCTGCACACCTCATTGAAGACATTCATCCAAATGCTTGTTAGTGTTGATTAACACTGTGCAGTAATTACTATGTTACTTCCACTGTCCATAGGGTTATGTTCACATACTGAAAAATGCAGTACTTTCATCTTATATTTACTATCACTGTGTATTGTATCTACATAAACAAGCCCTACAAATATTTGTTTTTGTGTTTATTTTTACTATCTGTTCGATCTTCCTTTGTTTCTGTGGAGGGAGCATTGCTAACTAAGCATTTCATTGCATGGCTGCTATTTACTATGCACATGACCATACATCTCTTGAATTGAATCTTTAATCATGAAGCGGTATCAGCCGACAATTAAGTGAATCATTGCTCACCTGCACCAATTCAAGAACGGTGACAAAAAGTTGAACTCTCTAACCTCCAGTTTGGAAGCTGGGACTGTTATTTAAAAGGACATGTTATATCCTATGGTGCTCATTAAATATTCATACTCTATTTACAGGTTGTAAACTTTGCTAAACTTGTCAGTCAAACCTGACACGTCTCTGCCTTCACTGGAATTTAACTTGGGCTCAATTTTAGCAAACTCGTTGAAAACGAGTACATGTCAGTTTAAAAATATATTTTTACTGATATACATTTCATATATGGATTTAATATTACATTTCACAAAAAGCTAGAAATCACAGACCCTAGTTTGAATGTCTAAGATGATTTTATTTGGTTTGTGGACTCAGGAGTTTGGCATTTGAACATCACCATGTTGGCTGTTTCTAACAGAAGCGACTATGGCCCAATCCTATTTCTGATATGTACCCCTACCCCTTCCCCTTGAAATGAAGTTGCAAGGAGTAGGGGGTTGAAATATCCCCCCCTATGAAATGGGACAACCCTTTGAGGCCTGTTACGAGGAACCGATAAATAGAGAATATCACTAGAAGGTAGGGCATAGCAGCTGGTCGTTCTTTGAAGAAGAATGCACAGATACAAAGGGACTATGCCTAAAAGAGACTTAGAAATCAGGGTCAGCCAATGCATATGCCTACGTACACTCAAGGGAGGCCAGTCAGCTTTCGTATGCCGGTCACAGTGATGAGTGAGGCAACAACAATCTGTGACAAACCTCAGTGCACAACGAAAGACAATGTCCAAGGATTGAAGGCATTTGGATGAAGCATTCTGTACAGCATACCACCATAATCAAGCAAGGGCTGAAAAGTAGCTGATATGAGTCTTTCTAGCTCTGACTGAGAAGCAGGATTTCTTTCTATAATAAAACCCCCAGGTTTCACCCTGAGTTTAGAAACCAGTTTGTTAATATGAGCTTTAAATGAGAGCTCATGATCAAACATAAAACCAAAGTATTTGCTAACGTGAATAGCCTGAACAGACACACATGCAACAACTCTTTCTGCTACGTTTGTCATAAACGAGCGGCCTATAAACGGCATTAAACTGATGATCGAATGATTATGATAACTTATTTGTGCTCCTTCTGCCACCGCTGCAGCAGCATTTGCCTTGTGCAAAATTATAGGAAATTTCTCATATCCCTCCATTTGTAGTGTCCTCCTAGAAAATCTCTGTTTCGATGGCCAGACAGCCCTAAACTTGACCCTCCCCTTTGGCTCATCAAGAACCAGGGCACCCCTACCCCTTTACGTGAACATGCAAAACAGAGGGGTAGGGCTCAGGGCTAAGAACAGAGGGTGAATTGGGATTGGGCCAATATTTTTAGTTATAAAAGTGAGGGAAGAATTCTCAGGAGAGTGGCCTGACATGTGAGACGGTGAATTAAAATGTATGATTATAAAGGTTGTTGTGTCTCACAGGAACAACACTGGCAAATTAATGACAAAATATAGCATGCAGCCCTGATGTATAACCTAACGTGACAGGAAAAACTATGAAAATGAATATATTTTTGTCAGTTAGCGCAATCTAGCTGTGTTCTCGCTGTCAAATGAAGCCGCTCTCTGCATTTTAATCTAAGCTGTGCACATTAAAACGCTTAATTAAACCTGTCTTTGAAGCATCTACATGACATAATACTGAGTCATTGTTTTTAACAGGAAATCTCCATCCTGCAGAGAGAGATTATTGTTCTTGCTGTATGCACAGCACGTGTAACCTAGAAAATTATTCACAAAAACACACATCCACATAATCTGCCTCCTAGTGGATAACACTCACCTCATTCTGCTCTACAGTCAAAACAAATGTTGCATCTGTTTGCATCAGAACACACAGTTATAGAGTACAACTGAAAGAGACCAATATCGTTGAAATAAGAAGTGAAGTGAACATCAATTGCCAATAGGGGTGGGGGAAAAATCGATTCTTAGATGCATCACGATTCAGACGTTTCTGAATCGATTCACAAATGTCCAAATTCCGATTATTTAAATGTTAAATAACGTAAAATAGACTGAATGAAGAAGTGGAACTCAGTAGTGCAGCGCATCGTCACCCGGGCACTTTACAGGGAGCACATAACAAATAAACATGGCTGACCGCGATCAGCTCCATAAGGATTAAAAGCTAGCATATGGAAGCACTTTGGCTTCTACAAAGTTGAAGTAAAACAGAATTTTACGTTATTATAACATCCCGGGCTTAAAGTATTCTGGCAGTTTTCCGGCGTGTGATGTTTGCCTGGAGCATATCGCCGGCGATGCGAGTGAGTAGCATAAATCAATTTACTGTAATTCCTCAATCTAATTAGCCTGACGGAGTTTCACATTCCCTCATAACATTATGACCTTTTCTGAAATTCATATTTTAGATTGTAGGTCATCTTATTGCCTGTCAAGCACAATGCCAAAAAGTTCTGTATCAAACTGCCCAGTGTAAGTGTGTGATTGAAGATATTACAAGCCAAGGATGCTGCTACCTTTGCTCTTTACAAAGCAGCTGTAACTTTTCACATTTCCATTAGTTTGATAAAAAATTAGGTACCTGAAGATTCCCACCCCTAATTACCAATGATAATCATCATGGTACAGGGCTTTAAATATTGCTCTGTATGCTCTTCTTGCAGTTGTTGGGGAATTGTGGTTCAATTCTTCATGTGAGCTGACAATCAAAGACCCCCTTGTCCTTGTAATGTTTCTTTTCAGTCTGAAATGAATGTAAAATGTACCTTTTTCAGCCCCCACTCATCAAATTTTTAAATGTTAATGAATTTTGATTACGTGACCGAGCAATAGATGTAATGTGTGATTTTCTCGTCCACTGACGCAAACGACTGACAGTTGGATTTTGAAAGCCGTCCATTTTCCAAGAATTCTCCAAGAAAGTGTGAAAAAAAAAATAATGAGCTGCTGAGGAGCAGCAGGAGACGAGGCAGATAAATAAATATCACCTGCCTCAAGGGAAAGGCAAGAGAAGTCACTCCTATCTACTCATCAAAGGCTGCTGTCAATCAAGGGGTAATCACAAACTCTTTACATAACGGAAATTTCATCATAAAGCTCAACCCAGACTCAAAACAGGACTCGCTTACATGCTTTAATTGATACTAAATTGCCCCTGAAAAACAGTCATAATATAGTTTGCAGCATATTTCTAATATCAGTAGAAAACTGATGAAAATGGACAAAACATCATATTTAACTAGAAACACACTATGATTAGCAACTCCAATTATCCTTAATATAAATATCAAATAAATCCATAACACCTCAAAAACCAGTATTAGTATTTAGTTGAGATCATTGTGACTAGCTGCTTCAAGCTCAAATCCTGGTCAGATTCATGTATTGCAGTGTTGCTGTAAATGTTTCTTAAAAAGAGGACAAATATATCTGTCAGTCCACAGTGAAGAAAAACTGACCCTGTTATTTGTTTGTGTACAGTAGAGCTGAAGTGATGATACCTGTTTCATGTAGGCATAACACATCGTCTCTGCGACACGTTTCCCCTCATCATAGCACGCTCGAGGTCCAATAGGGTTCACGTGTCCCCAGTAGTCCTCATTTTGAGGGTGCACCTCCGGATCTGGAACAAGAAATATTTTTACAGATCGGTTTTCTGCACAGAGAATAAACCTTTTATAAAAAAAAAAAAATAAAAACAAAAACAAAACACACACACACACACACATTCATTGCATGTTTACCAAGGAAATACTGGTGCATTTTAGCACTCAGCAGAGTAGATGAAGAGACCATATTTGGATATTAAGGGAAGAGTGAGGAGGTGGGTCTAACCCTTAAACCTGAGGACATTGTACAATGTGTATGAGACTCAAGGTCAGAGCTGGTCTCTTTGGATGCCAGACCTGTTGATCAAACTAACCACACCCCAAAATCTTCCTGTTTTTGAAGACTAACAATTACTGTATTTTCCGGACTATAAGCCGCTACTTTTTTCCAATGCTTTGAACCCTGCGGATTAAACACTGGTGTGGCTCATGTATCGGTGGCACGAAGCTCGTTAGCATTTTACAAGCTAGCAAGCTCCATGCTGCCGATACTTTAGCCTCATCAGACCCAGTCAGAGTGGACCACATGGAACTGTTCGAATAGTTTCAATAGCGGCTTATAGACAGGTGCGCTCAATAGTCCAGAAAATACGGTACTTTAAAAAATATGCCATTACAAATTAAAGGAACAGTGTATAGTATTTACAGGGATCTATTAGTAGAAATGGATTAACTTAAACTGTAGTGTATAATCATTTTGAAAGACAGAATATTGTTTTTTGTAACTTTACAATGAGCTTTAAATTTATATTTGGATTCACTAGACACAGGTGCTGACATTTAGTGCTAATGAAAAAATAATAATAGCATAATAATAAAGAACTTGGAGTTTCTGTGAACCAAAAACTAACAACTAAAAATCCCAGAATGCAGAACAATTATCAATCTTACAGTTTATATATTCACAGTTTTCTGTGGTTCTCATACAGGCTGGAGAGATGAGCGGTGGTTTCAACATGAAATACCACTAAATTCTACACACTGCTCCTTTAATGCGACACTTCACAGATACAGTTTTACAATGTTAAGTTTTGGTGTATTTGAAGTATTTTCTTGTTCTATTACCTAAAATTTCTCTGTTAGTTCATTTCAGAAGGAAATATTGGACCTTCAGCTCCACTACATTTGATTTTATACACACTGTAGGAGATGAAACCCAAACTTTTGACTTGTGACCACTAACACAAAGTGACAACTGGGTCCATTATTTTAGTTATTATCAATGCCACTGATAATTCCACTTTTCACTTCTCACTTGGTTTCTTTTGATTCTGTTTTGATCTAATTCAGCCTGATTTTTTGCTCTTTACTGTTTTGCATGGCCTGTCAATTTTAGACTATCACTTCACTGAGTTTAGTGTATTAGTACAGACTTGATTTGGTCACAGGTTGGTACTTTTGAAACCTCAAACATATGTTTTGGTTGGTTGACCTTTGCTGTGGAAATGGATACACATCCTCCAGTGCATGAATGGACAGTAATGAAGTGTCCAACACATTTGTCTATCTATGAGGACATTGTGGATTTTTACGTCACGTCAAGAATTTCATTTTACAAAGTAATTAAACTTCTTAGTGAAAAACACCTATAAAAACCCAGCATTTTTCAAAGGTCAGAATTTGTATGCATCTTAAAACATGTCTGGAGGGGATGTTTTACTTCCTGAATTACTGATGATTAATGTGCCAAAGCTATTTATTTTTTTTTTACATTAAACTTCCACTTGGAGTAAAAAGCCTTTGTGGATCTTTGTGGGAGCAATTCAAATGATTGCAAATTGTCTGAAGTGATGTCTTTAACTCAGTGTTGGTTATAACTGAAGACTGTCACATTTCAGATTTCAGATTTCAGCAGTAACGTAGCTCCAGGCTACATTACTGCATTGTGGTAGATACCAGGTTTGAGATGAAAACAGAATCAGTTTATTATTTATATTTTAAATTAACCGTTCACTGTAATTCAACAATGTACTTTTTATTAACTATTGCACATATAGTTATTTACACGTCAAATTAATGTAGTAAAAACATATACAGAAATATTGTGAATTGAAGTACAATGTCACAAAATTTAAAAACCAGGATACAAGGATCATGAAGTGCAACACTTAAGCAAGTGTATGACTGAATCATTCATATTAAGGCCACACTTGTCAACCATAATTTGATCTGACTGAGCTGAGCTGCTTATAAATTATCTACTCTGCTTCAGTCCCAGTAGCACTTTAACTTGTTTTCTTACCTCTCCTCCTTCCCCGCCCTGCTCCATTCCTCCATACTCGCCCTGCAGGAGGAGAGAAGAGGAAGAGACTAAACTGCACATCAAAGAGAGGTGGAGTGGACTTATCTCCAGTGGGATGAGGTGATGCAGGGTGGGGGCCTCAAGCACCAATGGCTATCTAGCTTTCATTTTTCTTCAGCTCTGATACAACAAAGCAGTTAGGAGTGATAAAAACATGCTGCACAGTTGAATCAACTCTTATTATCATGCTTAATACTTCCTGTAGGGGGGGAGGGAAGTTAGTTGATTATAGCTTTACAGCATCGAAGAGGAAAACCTTCACCTGCCAGGCTCCTGGTGCACAGACCTTATTCAGCCTGAGCAGTGCAAGAAGCTATTTTGGTGCATGCCATGAATATATTTACTGCCTTCTCTGAGATGTGGCTGAGGGCTTGTATGTCACTGAATGCTACACAGGGGAGCTACATGGTTAGAAATGGGAGCGTTTTAGTATCATCGTGGTCTATATCACACAAGTTAGTGAGCATCTGAGAGGAAAGTGTTTGGAGTAGAATCAAAATAAGAGGTTAAAAGATGTAATATTATATGTTTTTATGCTGTTGTCATAGACTGTGTATAGAAATGTATGACGTTCAAAAATGAGGCCAATGAGGAAGGGGGAAAAAAAACATCATAATAGTGATATTATTGGCGCTTTTACGCTGGCAAAAAAAGTACCTGGAACTTGGTACCTGGTACAACTTTTCGTACCTGCGGTTCCAAAAAAAGTACCCGGTGGGGTCGGAGCAGGTACTAAAATCTTATTGGTCGGAACTGTCACTGCATCATTGCATCGTCACTGCGCGGCACGTAATCTGTCCCCACAAACACGCCATTTTAAATCTTCGGCAAACCGTGCAGACGTGTTTGAAATAACAAGAAGAGAAATGGCATCTGTTAGAAATCCTGCTCCATGGACTCAGGACGAGCTGCAAACCTTTCTGTCATTTTCTTCTTCTTTCACTTTCTGGGAGCTGGACGACGCGGTCAGAAACGAAAGAATCGCATAAAAGATGACGTCACGAATGACGGCCAGCTACACGGAGGAAGGACTATCCTCGGCAATGTAAATACAACTGAGGGGCTGATACTGAGCGATCCGAAGCGAAGCGAAGTGAGTAGGTACCAGTGTAAATGCGCCATATGTTTGCTTCCTCATTTTTATATACAGTCCATGGTTGTTACACAGTGTGTTACCTAATGCAAGCTTTTATCAACATTTTAATTTACCAAGCATCACAGCAGCTTCTGTTTCTCATTTTCCCTCATGATGCTCACTTAGCCTGTGCTGTATTATTAGCTAAAGTACACCCATCCATCACAACAATCCTGCAATAAATGTCACCTGATTTACTGCAGATTTATTGCATCAGATTGTGCAGCTGTACCTAACAAACCGACTATTAGCATGCAGAGTATCCCCTCCCTAAATCTCCTTCACCCTAGCCCACCCCAGGATGACCTATGACCCCCCCACACTGCTCTGTCCAATAGGCACCTCGTATACAGGCTCCTCCTATCAGGGAAACACAAATGAGACACAAACAACACAAACAACAAAAGGTGAGAACAGCAACACAACACAGCGACAACACAGGACAGAAGCTTTGCCACAATATTAGAACAAAAAGATGCAACAGACGAGACACAGAAACTATTAGAGAGACGTGCAGAAAACACATCGATGTTAAATGTAAGAACATTAACATCTGACAAATTCAACATATAGCAGCACAACTGGGGTCATCACTTTAGTGTTTTTCTGTACTTTTAATATAAGATTAATCATCAGATTTAATCCTGGCTCAACACAGTAAGTGCAAAGATATTATGGTTTACAGCTTCATTTTTTCATTATCATTTTATTTCTGAAACAAAGAACTGATCAATTTATACAAACATGACAAAACATTAATTATCTAAGTAAATTATTAAGTTACAAATAAATATTCCAGCTTCTCAAATGTGAAAACTTGTTGATTTTCTCCCTTCACTTTGGACAGAGGACATCACCTTGAGGGTCACCTTGTATGACTAATCCACTAATGATGTACGCACCATTAATGTATAACAATCATTAGCTGCAGTCCCTATGAAGCAGATTTAATCAGAATGCATCCACGTATTTACATTTTACTAATGTATAAAAAGGGTTGTGTGTTTCAAAATCAATGCATGAATCACATTGTGAATCAGATTTCTTTGGCAGACTGCAGCTGTAATGTGGTTTAAAGAGGAAATGGCTCTCTCTAGTGGCAGACCTCAAATTATTAAAGATCATTTAATATCAGCTTCACACTCGATCTGTGACTTTCTTCAGTTTTTGTGATTAGAGGTGGATCGAGAGAGCTGTCGGTGCTACCCATGGTTACCACGGTAACTGACCTGGTTGACCAGCCCGGTCGACGCGGCAACGTTCTCAACTCCCTCCACGGTCGCCTGTGACACTTCATTGGCTCCGGCAACCGCCGCGTCTCCAACGATGTTGGCCTGGTCCACGGTCCTGTTGGCCACTGAGACAATGAGAGTGGAGGACGGTGAAACACACACTCGTAAACTGTACAAGCACAAAACACACACGCACACATGACCCAGTTTGTGGCCTTGATGCTTTGTATCCAACTAAGCCAATCGTGTTGTCACTGTCCCCACTGTAATCCAACATCTGTCCTTATCCTGTGAGGTTTTTTCTTTTATAAAAACAAAACAAAAATCCTATTGAAAACACTTTAGCTGAAGCACAAATTATTCAATTAATCTCCATAGTGAGCTATGACAATCTGTCAATTCATAACTGCACCCTGAGGTCCACTACAAACTGTGCTCAGTGGTGGACCAAGTATTCAGATCCTGTACTTAAGAAAAATCACTTAAACCACAAAATATAAAATATGTTAAATCATGAAAACTTCTTGTCAGAGCACATGAGGTTGAAACACACTCTACTACTACTTTTTACCCCAGTGCTTTTATATATTTTAGCAGCTATAGTAACAGTTTAGATCCATATTTTATACGTAAAATGGATAATAAGTTAAAACTGAACCACTATTGCCACTTTTTTTTTAAATTTCCAGCTTATGTAAAATGTTATTTCCTCTATTTTCTAAGGCTGAAAAGTGTGGCTGAAAATATCTTCTGCAAACATGGTGATGTATTTGTCCACAATGTATAATAATATTAAATATGGAGTTATTTATTTAGGGAAGTAACCTGCTGAGTAACTTTGCAGAGTCGTATTGATGCAAAATTAGTGCAACATACACAAAAAAGGTTATATTCTTCTTATTATCATTCCTGTTCAAGAGTTAACTATTGGCCTCCAGTAGTAGTGGTGTCTGTTAATTTTTCTGTCCCAAAAATCTGATATTTGCCAAACTTCAGTAAAATAACTTCCTTACAAGTAAAACTTCTGCATTGGAAAGAATGTGAGTTCTGAAAAATGTCCCATGTGTCTAATGTGGTGCTGTGACGACATATTTAATCATTAGGTTATCACTTCTGTGTGTATGTATTGTTATAAAATCCACAGTTTTGAATTAGGTCTAAATCAGATTAATCCTGTGATGAATTTCTGATTTATTGTTTCTTTTGTTAGAAAAATGAAGTGGAGTTAAAAGTAGATTTTCCTCTGAAATGCAGAGGAGTAGAAATAAAATTAATATACAAATGCTTATTTAAATGTAAATGTATTGGACTTGTGTGCAGCAACATTGATGATTTATATTTCATCAGAAATGTGTTTAACCGTTAGTTTTCAGATTCACTATCTACATCTTATAATTGGGTTATACCATCATATCACTCCAGTATTTCCACAGACGGTGCCTAGTTGTGTTTGTAGAGCTGTATCTGAAAAAGCTGAGTGCAGTCTGTGGAAATACTGAAGTTAGATGTTGGTTGTGAAGCTATAAAAGATTTTCTCATCCAGAAGAAACGACCACTTGGAATAATTTTGAAGATGCAATCCTGCAAACCAAAAAAAAAAGGAGTACTGATGTGTGAAAGGAGGTTCAAACATGCAGCTTTTCTTACCTGTGTTTACTGATGACACAACTCCCTCCTTCGTCTTATTGCCTGCAGACCAAAGAAAAAGATTCACATTCATTCACAAAACTCGTGTTTCCTTCAAACAGAGAAGTGGCAGTTTTGTTGAATGTTCAGTCATTATCAACTGAAACCACATACCCTCACACCTAATGACTTATAATAAATCAGTATTGATTACTGGGAAAGAAAAGTGAATACACTTGTTCTCATATTGCTGCTCATTATAAGTCGGAGAAACATTGTGAAATAAACTGATAACATATATTTGTTGGGTATTTTTTAGCTGCCGTTGTCCCTCTACACACTGACGTAACATCCCAGAGAGTGTCCGGTCAGCAGTATCCATCACTGCTTCTAAAAATACATTTAAAGACCTACTTCTCCACAGAGTCATTTCAGTGTGACTGATGTGTTTGCAGTCATTTTAAAATGGTTGTTTAATTCAATTCAGTTTTTCCTTCTCTCCTACTAAAAAGCTCTGTTGGTGTTTTATTGAAAAGTATTTTTTTTTTATTAGAAAATATCCTGTGAACAGCAGCACCTCTCTGTATCCCCCGCTCTGCTCCAAAGCCCTGTGCTCATTACAGTATGATCCCAAGCAGATTAAATTGTGGTTATATAATCTGCAGGAGTGAGGGATGGAAGGAGGGAAATGTCTGCTCTGAAAGATGAAAGGCGCTGGTGGGAACCAAACCGAAACTAAGGAAAGGAAAAGGAGGATGTATCTGCAGAGCAACATCAGTCGGAGCAAACTGAGCCGTGCTCTCTTTGTACTGTCACACACATGCACATGCTGCCGTTTACGCTATCCCTAATGCTCCCTCCTGCTTCCCTCCATCTCTCTGCACGCTCCCCGTGGTACATGAGCCACGTGCCTGAGTACTGAACAGTACTGCAGTACAGCCCAACACACACACACTGCAATGACACAGCTTCTTTCTCCCAGTCAAGTGGGAGAGCCCAGTGTCACTGTGAATATCTACGTCTGTCTGTCACCACTGAGTGTTTAACCTCTGAGGGGGACGGTGGGTTTATTGTGTAAATCATCAGCAAAAACTGGACAAACCCAAGTGTAGATCCACCATGAAGCACCACACAGGACACCGCTGATCATATACTCAGAACAAGAAAGCAATAATCCTGATAATAATCCCGATCGAAAGGGCACCTGCATAAATAAATGAAGATTGCATGGATTAGAGTGTTTGAATGCCTTTTTCTATTATGAAATATTGATTAAACGTGACACGCTTTTTCCCCTGAGGAGGATTTGTGCTTTATCAGTCCTGATGATGTAAAATCTCTCATATGTATTCATAAAAAAATTCTATAAATTGTGATATTTTTATGTGTTTGTAATAAAATAAAACATCCGATATAAACGCCCAGAGTGATTCACATGTGTATACACAAATACACTCACACACACATAAAAGCTATGCAGCGGAGGTAACAAGCTGAGAGCCAGTACAAAGACCTTTCTTTATTATTAATACCTATTAATAAGGGATGTAAAGGCAGTTACCGGATAAAAAAAGGACACTGCTGATGGATTTTTTTCCCCGTTAAATAGCAGCACTGCTAAAGCATTATCAATATCAATGAATAACATCGACACCTTGACTCTTTATGTTTTGTATTTTTGCTGCTTCTATTCATTCCTCCAATAAAAGTATGAATATTAAGATAAAAACAACAGGAAGACACATTTTGCAGCTGTTTTGTGGCAGCTTGTGTTCAGTGACCTGTAGGATTTGATCAAAAATGTGTTGAACCACAAAACACTGTGTGGTCTGTGTGTGAGAGTGGATACTGTGTACCCACGTTCATATGCTGACATATGCACTGTGCTGCAGGCAGATACAGTCGTCTATCTGAGCCATCGACCCTCTTTACTTCACTGATCACATCCTCTTCTGCCTTCGTGATTTGCACCCCACCTCCCCACCCTCCAACTCCATCACCTGAGCTTCTCATCAGTCTCTGATCTCAGGAACATCCAGGTTTCATTTTCATCCCCTCCATCGTCACCTGTCTGTCTCGTCCATGTGTTCATTCAGGAGCCACGAGACCAGAAGCTCA